>CM033737.1:1538161-1710155 GCA_019671005.1 Hibiscus mutabilis | reverse complement strand
AGGATAATATCCAAAATATATTTTTGAGCAATATCAGATGATTTCCAATTATTGCTACATATGCAGAACATTGCAGATCGCTCAGTTTGTTCCCTCAGCCTCCTAATTGTATTCCTCGTCGTAACGGCACTGGCAGTGCTGTAAATTATTAATAAGCGAAGTACCTAGTTAATTGCACGGACGTAAAAAAAATGAATTGGAAATGAGAAGAAGTACAGTATAGATGCTTACTTCAAAGTATAAGCACCACCAGCTTTAACTTTCCCACAATCCTTGCAGCCCCAGATTTCGACGGCCTTTCTCTTCACTGCATACTGTAGCAGCAGAGATTGTTAAAACAAATAGATGCAAATCATATATATAAACATGCACACCAAAAGACAAACAAAGACATGAACATGATCTTTGCTACTCGGATATAAGATCATGCGGATAACCAAAAGTGTCATACCTTTCCACAGAACTCGCAGAAGTACCTGCTGTGTTGACTGACCTCCATTTTCTTAATTTGCTTCCTCAAACTGGCATCATAACGGGTACCTTCATTAATAGGCAAAAACATACCGAGGAATCAGAAGGGGGACTTTAGTAACTAAAACGCCAAAATTAAATTTTAATTCAGAATCATTTCATGTGTAAAGCAACAATTGTTTAAAACTTCAAGCAATATAGATAAAAATAAAAAAATGTAACAATATCCAACACTCAAATGGCTATAGAATACTGATCTTTCGTACAGTATCAAAAATTTCTATGGACAAATTTATAATAAAAAGCAAGACTTCATAAAATAATGAATCACCTGCCGTATTTTCCAACAATTCCGACCTTTTTTGTTCTCTTTGTCTGCACCGTCAACAAAAGCACGGATTCTAACTCGAAATAAATGAAGAAATTGGTAACTACGGATTAAGAACAAGCGACCGAAACTGACAATAAGGAGAAATTTATGAATGACCCATCAACTTTGTTAACCTAAAAATTGTAATATGATTGTCAATCTCCCAATCTCATTTCGTTTAGCTTATATGTTGCACGCAAATGAAAAATAAAATAAAACAAAAGCTCACAACAGCTATAACACAATTGATATTTAGCTATATAATGGAATGATATCTTAGTTCTATAAATCACTAAATCATTCATTTCTCACCCAAACAGGTTGTTGATTCTCCAGTTATCAGCCATTTTTCCTGTTAGCGTCCGCCATGGTGGTGGTGATGGAGTAGGAGAAGATAAAACGGCAGAGAGTGATGACGGAGAGAGGCAACAGAATATCACCGATGTCGTCTGACCGGTGGAGATGAGGGAGTGAGAGGCGATTGGAGGCCGTAGAAAATTAGGGACTGGGTTTGATTTGGGGATTGGGGTGAGGGAGAGTGACTGATAGTGAGCGGGTGTTTTATTAAAACTTATAGCGGCGTTTCTTTATACAAACGTCACTATAAATAAACCTATTGTGGCATTTTTTATATAAACACCACTATACATGGACCTATTGCGGCATTCTTATTTTCAAACGCCACTAAAGTACCATAATTTGTGGCGTTTTTGAAATAAACGCGCTAATTTTATCAGTTTGTGGCGTTCCTTCTACAAATGCCGCAATATATTTAAAATTAGCGGCGTTTGCTCAAAAAACGCCACTAAAAGTGCCGCAATACGCTAAACTTGGTGTAGATCATGAAGATTGAGAAATCTCATGTGGAAGAGGGACAATCTTATAATCTTTATTGGATAATAAACTATTTTAGGTAAACATGGTCCTTAATTTTTATGAAGTATTTATTTTCAAAACAATTGAACAAAAGATACATTTGAAACAATAAAATAAATATTGTAGTACAAATCACATGGATCAAGAAGATGAGAAATCTTTGTTGAAGGAGACAATGTATTTGAATCAATGAAAGTTAATCAAATTTGGCATAATTAGTGTTGTTTATAGGTTAGATCGGTTGAATCAATGAAAGTTAATCCATATGGCTGCCTTGCTATTGGTAGTTCCTCCCCTACTCCAATTTGGTCACGTCCCTCGGCAGGTTGGCTTAAGTTTAACATTGATGGTGCCGCGAAAGAGGAGCTGCAAGTTGCGGAGGTGTCTTACGTTCTAAGGATGGGATATTTAGAACAATATTTTCAAGACCGTTACCCGGACATGGTGTGGACCACGCGGAACCCATGGCTATCAAAATTGCTTTGGAGGTATTTGTGGAAGCTGGCTGGGCTGGAATTGAAGGTTTGATTGTGGAGTCAGATTCTAAGGTAGTGT
The DNA here is from genome assembly GCA_019671005.1 of Hibiscus mutabilis. Lineage (NCBI taxonomy): Eukaryota > Viridiplantae > Streptophyta > Magnoliopsida > Malvales > Malvaceae > Hibiscus > Hibiscus mutabilis. The sequence goes on along the minus strand of CM033737.1, from coordinate 1,707,883 downwards.
TAAATTGGCTTGGCAATACGATACACCGGCCTTGGGTGTGGTGGGAGATTTTTTCTAGATGTATGCATCGGTTCGGATGATTGGTAAGACTCACTTCTTCTATGTTCCTCGGTTAAGCAATGGAATAGTTGATTGCCTCGACAACGATGGATTGAACCAACACGAGCTCTTCAAAGGCTGGTGGTGAAATTGATTGGCAAATCCTAGAGTTTATGCAAAGGACGAGGCTGTTTTCTATCAAGGGAGATGTTGGTATGGTAGTTTTGTTTGTGTTAAGGAGTTGAGTTGTGTGGTGGTGTTTTCTGTATTGGAATGTCTTGGGCTTTTGTGGGAATTTGATTTTAGTGTGGCATGGGTGGTGAATTATAAATTTCGTTGCGGTGTATTTCCTGCGTTTGTGTGTATTTTTTTCCTCCAATTACTCGTTCCATCATAAGACGATCCTCTCAATCTAATTATATTATGTGATATTAATGTTATATTTTTTAATTTTATAATTATGATATCATGTATTTGTACTTTTCGTGTTTCTTTGTTGATAGTAGATTATTCGTTTCTTTCATCCGTTGAGGTAAGCAAGGTCGAACCACGTTAAACCTCGTCTCTCTTGCATGCCTTATTTTATGTTGCTATCATTTTGATTATTTTTTCGCATACAAATTTCTAACAGAGTTGGATCGTGAGGAAATGGTCTTTAGGTGCTATTAGTGGAATGAGGTTGGTTATGGGAGTTATTTATGTATTTAAAGCGATGATGCAAAGACTACATTCCAGGAAATAGAGTTACTTATGAGGCTATGCAGGGAGTTCCATTATTTGCGTGGAACAACTTCACATTCAACAATATCTTCAATAGGAGGGGTGAGATTTTATTTATTGAAGTTGAAGACTTACAAGGGAAGGATTTCTCAATTAAAAGAGCCAAGATTCTTACTAACCACAGGGGATTTATCAAAGAAAAAATCTCATTATCCTGTGAAGATATTTGTTATTTAGTCACGGCGAGAGAATTTAACTTTTCTTTTGAGTTTCGTTAAAAATCTTCATACTCCTAAGTAGAGGAAAATAGTACATCATAATTAGGTTAAAAACTTAAAAGAAAGAAAAATTACAACAGGGAAAGACTTTCTTACGCAGCAACATGACCATTTATAACCTTCTCACACCAAGCTTTAAATAGCTCTCGTCTTGTCATACCTTCTTTCGTGCAATGGTCCGCTGTACCATTGCAGTCTCTTACCACATAAAGAAATTGAACCCAAGTAACTTAAGTTATAAATGTGCTGCCTTAGGAGCCTAAACTCAAGTGCTGGATCGACATTGATTGCAGGGGATATGCCCGAGGATGATATTAATGTCGGAATTTCCAATGATGCCACATTGATTCTCATAGGGACCGCATAATTAATCCCGCTAATATTAATGTGGCTGATAATGTGAATATTCAACAAGTTAATGCACATGACTAGGTTTCTACATTTTTTGTTGAGGAGGATAGAGTGTTGGGGTCTGAAGCTGATAAGTTTCGAGTCGAGGGAGGAGATAATAGATGAGTTGATTGAAGGAATTGCCTTGGAAAATGTTAGAGAGTTAAGAGTATATATGATTACAAAGATGAAGAAACGACAAAAGTGTGAAAAAGATTTGAAGATAAGGAGTGCACCGGAGTGTAACGAATGTAGTGTCAAACCTTCGATTTTCGATTCAACTTGTTAATCTTCTTATTATTGATCTAATTACTTTGATTAGTAAGATTTTGACATCACTGATCTAAATCTAACCCGATCTATCTCATAAACAGCTTTAATTATAGCAAATTTGATTAAATTTCATTGATTCAAATACAGTGTCCTTCAACAATGATTTCTCATCTAAATGGTTCATGTGATTTGTACTAAAATATTTGTTTTTTTTGTTTCAAATGTATATTAAAAAAATAATAATCGCGTTTACTTAAAATAGGAAATAATTCATGATCCATGTGATTTGTATTAAAATATTAAATATCACAAGGACAGCGTGGGGCAATCTATTTATTCTTTGTTTACTGGAGAAGCTTATGTTCTGAAAGCAAGCGTTGCCTTAGCAAAGCTTATAAATACAGAACAGTTCAATGCTTGTTTTCATCATCTACGTTGAAAAAATGGCTTGAAATTTCCCTTGTCAAAAATGGCAGCCACTAAAGTCTAAAGTGGCTGCACCTAATGTTTAAAATGGTGAAAACAAGTTGGGTAAGTAGGAAATAATTCATGGGAGAATTATTTTCTTGATCACTAAAGATTAGGCTATTTGTAAATTAGTCCCTGAACTCAACTATAAATAGGCCTAACCATTTTCATTTTCAAGTGTATCAAGTCAAATATTGAAAGTTCTATTTGACTTTTAAATTCCTTTCTATTCTCTTGTATTAGATTGGTGAAAGGTGTAGTTAAATATTTTCTCTGGTGTACTTGGGGTGTTGGGATTGTGAGAATAGCCTATGTATTGTAACAATTTTCACATAGTGGTTTCTCGAGTTGTCTTTGACAACAGTCATGGTTTTTCCTCCGGTTGAGATTTTCTAAATAAAAATTTTGTATTCTTTTATTGTATTATTTTCTAGTTTATTTTTCTATTTTAGTCGGTTAATCCCAAGGGGAATTGTTCCGCACTTTCTGTTCCGGCCAAAGAATAAGTAAATCAGTTTTTTCCTTCGAAATTCGATCGAGATGGAAGTTCTTATTACTTCAAAGGAAATGGTTAAACCATCTTCTGAGGAAGTTCATCTTCGGAAACCATTTTCGTTATCATTGTTCGGTCAGATCATCCCACCATTTTATTGGCCACTCATGTTCTTTTACACCAAATCGAATGGTTCCCATTTAGACACTATCCAAACCTTGGCCGGGTTGAAGAAATCATTTTCCAAAGCTTTGAATTAGTATTATCCTTTCTTCGGTCGGACAATCAACAACCGCTGCATCGGTTCCTATGAAAAAGGAGTGCCATATGTTGAAGCCAGGGTCAAAGGTGTTGAATTTCATAATTTGAACCTTTATGATTAGATGTGACTCTTCATGAACCTTTTAGTGATTAGGTGCAACTCTTTTAGAAACCTAGATTAATGAATGGATGTAACTATTCATCATGAATAGATGTGCCTTTGCATGATGAATAGATGTAAATGAAGAGATTTGATTATTCCAAGTCACCTACAACACTATAAAATTACTCAAGGGTGGTGGCTATTGTTAATCAAATAAAGAGATATAGAGAAAATTTAGGAGATGTACGTGTGATTGAAAAGATCCTTCATTCTTTGACTCCAAAGTTTGATTATATGGTTTGTGTCATCGAGTCAAAATATTTAGACTATATGACTATTGAAAAAGTTATAGGTGATTTGCAAGCACAAGAAGACAGATTTATTAGGAGACAATATGAGTCTATTGAACTAGCCCTCAAAGCCAAGGTGCCTTTGAAAAACAATCGAGAAGAAAAGAATCAACATGGACGAGGTCAATGTTATGACCAACATGAATATGGAAGAGATGATCATGAAGATCGTACCAACAATGATGTAAGAACATTGTCAAGGAATCAGAGAAGAGGAAGAATGAATTATCAAAGAGTAAATGAAAGGAGGTATGACAAGTTCAATGTTGAATGCTATAATTGTTATAAATTTGATCATTTTTCTTGGGAATGCCAAAGTGATCCTAATAGAAATGAAGAGACATTGAATCTTATTAAAGATCAACAAAATATTGAAGAGCAAACATTATTTCTAACACTTAAGACTGAAGAGAACAATGATGCAAGCACATCATATATTGACAATAAAGCAAGAAATCACATGTGTGAAGAACAAAGCCTTGGGAGATGCAAGGAAAAAAGTGGAAGAACTTGAACATGAAATGAAAGAATTGAGAAAAGAACTTGAGACTGAGAAGGTGGCCCGAGAAAAAGCATGTGCTAAAGTTGATGGACTTGAGGTTGAAATAATTGCAGCAATGCGAGATCTTGATTATGAAAGAATGAAGCTAAAAGATGTCAGGGAAGGAATTATGCTTCGAGAAACACAGCTACAAACATTTTATTCTACAACTAAAAGAATCTCCGTTATGTTTGCAAAGCAACAAGAAAAACTAAATGAGAAAGACGATGAGATTCAAAGAATGAGGAAACTAAACTGGATTCTTCAAGAAAGGGTTAAAAATCTTTGTTTTGAGAAACCAATTATGGTGGGACTTGGAACAGATGAATGAAGCCACGGCAAATTCTCTACATACCAATTTAGAACTAGTATTGGTGAATGTTGACGAGGAACACAACACGAATAATGGTGGCATGATGGATATGGTTAATAACACAGAGTTTGACTGCAAAAGCAGTAATGAAAGATGGTGTAAGATAGTAAATTCGCCACAAGAGCATGCAAATAATGAGAAGCTTGGGGATGGAAGATACAAAGACAAGTATCAAGAAAAACATGTGAAGACAAATGGCAAGGTGGGAAATTGAAAGATGATCGATTAGTAAGTGAACATACTAATTGTAAGTCTAGTGAGGACCATTTAATGGACGAAAAAGAAGATGTAAAAGTTTGGCGAAAGAATTCCGAGACTCAAGATTGTGATAAAGACCATGAGCGTAAATGTTACAAGGAGCGCAAGCGAGAGCATGAACATTATCATGACCATAATTGTGATTATGATTATGATTCTCAATACAATCGACACAAAGAATGTGATCGTTGTTACAGTGACCGAGACAATGATAGAGATTATAACTATGATGAGTTACATGACAAATGGAGGAGAGCTAGATACAGAGATAGTAAAGGAAAGAAATGATCTCCTGATAATCATGATGATGATACTGATGAAAAATTTAGAAGTACCAAAGTACATTATTCTAACGTGAAAATCTGAGTGTGACGAAGAAATGTTCAAATTAAGGGGGAGTGTTGAATTTCATAATTTGAACCTTTATGATTAGATGTGACTCTTCATGAACCTTTTAGTGATTAGGTGCAACTCTTTTAGAAACCTAGATTAATGAATGGATGTAACTATTCATCATGAATAGATGTGCCTTTACATGATGAATAGATGTAAATGAAGAGATGTGATTATTCCAATAGTCACCTACAATCACTATATAAAGGATTGTAAGTGATGAGCACAACAATCATATTTCAAGAAATTTCCAAGTGTTATTTGAAGTTCATTAATATATTTTTCTTCCTCTCCAAAAGATTGTGTTATTTTACTTCCATATTCCAACAAAAGGTTGCTTGGCTGATTGCATTGCACAAACGGATCAAGAATGGATAAGCCAATTGCTTCCATACCAACCCTATTTTAGTATTCCAACTTCAACATCTCCCCAACTAACTATTCAAATCAACATCTTTGATTGCGGGGGATCGCCATTGTCATGTGCTGTTCCCACAAGGTCATTGATGCGACAACGGCTTCTTCTTTCATAAAAAGTTGGGCAGCTTTCAATCGAGGCTCCGATGGTGAAATACATTATCCTGATATGCTTGACATAGGGTCCCGTTTGTTCCCTCCACTGGAATCGATCCCGCAAAATTACTTATCTTCAGTTGAAAGTTTTTTTTCCAAGAAGGTTGGCGCACGACAAGGAGATTCGTGTTTGACGACAATACAATAAGCGCTCTGAAGTTCCAAGCCAAAAGCAAACGTTTTGAGCATCCAACTCGAACCGTTGCTCTTGGTGCATTTCTATGGAAATATGCTATGTTGGCCTCTAGAGTCGCATCAGGACGTTCAAAACCATCCGTGTTAACTCAAGCAGTTAATCTACGACCGAGAGTGAATCCGAGATTACCCCAATATACAGTAGGGAATCTACTTGGCTATGCGGTTTCGACATTCAACCCCGCTGAGAGGGACATGGAGTTAGAGCACTTGGCCTATTTGTTAAGAGAAGCAATAGACATTTCTAACGATCTAATTTCCCGTTTACAGAGTGGGGATGTGGTGAAATTTATGACCGATCAATTCAATCCGGTCATAGATATTGCCGCACAAGGCGAAGTCGATATTTTCCTTTGCAGTAGTTGGTTGAACACCCTGGATGGAAAATTGGTTGATTTCGGATGGGGAGAGCCAACGTCGTTGAGGCCATGTGGGAGTGAGACTCGCTATTACTCGTTTTTCGATGCCTTTATTTTAAAAGAGATCGGGAAGGATAAAGGCATTGAAGCAGTGATTACTTTAGATCCAAAAACAATGCATATTTTGGAACACAACTCTGAGTTTCTCGCATTTGCTTCTCCGGCTTCAGATCCTTGCCCCAACAAAAATAAGGTTTATATATAATTATAATCAATCAAACTTCCTGCTTATCTTATAAGCTATCTTTTCTTATCTGTGTTGGGATTTACGTTCGAAATTTGTATGTTTACCTTTTCAATAAACCTTCAAAATTTCCTCACGTGAAAGAAAATGTTTGTACTAATTGTCTTTGTATGGCACATTGGAATGGGTTGTTCTTTATATTGTTCTTTTTATTTAGTCTTTTGAAAACACCATTACACAAAGGAATGATGTGTCTCGTTAAAAATCACCCTAATTTAATGAAGGAAAAGAGTACAACACAGTGAGGACTGAAACATAACACATCCTATAGATTTTTGTTTTGCAGCTCCATCCTGAAATGAGATAATTGTTTCACCGAGACATTCCCAGCTCTGTCGTGAATCTAGATTCTCCTTTCTTCAACTTCCGGAATAAGCATTTACTAAAATAGTTGATAGAGAACGGGAATCTGATAATTTCAGCCTCTAGCTTTGCGGGAGAGATCGTCCGTACTTCGAGCTAATCACCCTCCGCCAAAGAGCGTTCTTTTATGCCGCAAATCTTCATCCCCATTTGGGGGGAGAGCTCGATTTTTAGCTTGGATGCTGATCACGCCTGCGAATAGAGGCATGTAATATAATGGAAGGGCCGACAAGACCGAAATAATTAATACAACTCTGCCGGTAAATGACAACAACGACATTTTCAGCCTGCTAGTTTTCCTCGGATTAGCACTAAGAGGGATGCCAAGGTACTTAATGTTAAGCATTAACATGCCAGTTAATTAGTTGTGTTAGTTTAAAATTAGTTAGTTGTTGGAGTGTTATGAGTTTGTTAACTTCAAGCCTATATAAAAAATGTAAATTGGGCTTAAGAAGTATCCATTGTATTTCATTCTTTTGTTAATGAAATTTTTTTCTTCAGTCCTTTCTCTTATTCAACTTTAAACAATCGGCGTTTTATATTCACTCTCCTCCGTTCACCATCCTATTACTGTCCGGCACCATACTTGAATTCTCACACTTAAAGGTATGGGCGGAGCCACATTGATCATCGGGGTGTCGGTTGACACCCAATTTTTTTTGGAAATTGTATTTTTTATATAATCAGTATATAAAAAATAATATATATATATAATTGACACCTCATTACATATAAAATGACACCCCTTTATAAATAATTAATTTCTTTTAAATATTGTTCAAAAAAAAAGATACACTTTAAATAAATTCCTGGCTTCGCCCCTGCTTAAAAGGCAAAGTACTTACCGAGCACGCACCAATACGATTATATGAGCCAAATTCTCCAGCTGTTCGATTGCCACCCCAAAACCAACTAGGAAAGATTTTTTGTAGTTTATTCTCAATAACGAGCACGCTTCAAAACAACTTAGAATCTTCACCAAATCCGACAAATGCTCCTCCTTAAAAAAATGATAAAGTTAACACCTTCAATTGCTCCACGAGCCTCGACATTTACTAAAATATGGTGTATTGCTTCCATAACTAAGATGAATAAAAACGGGGAACAAGGGTCTCTATGTCTAGGGCCTTTCTTCATTCGAAACTCTTTTGTCGACGAACCATTAACCAACACTGATACTCTAGCAGTCGAAATGCAATCTCTAATCTAGTTTCTCCATTTACGATCAAATCCCATTAATGACATAACTTTATCCAAGAATTTTCATTGAACACAATTGTAAGCCTTCGGAAAAATCCAGCTTTAGAACTAAATAATCTTCATTATTGCCTTCATAATTTAGCGAGTGAATAATTTCATTAGCAATCACGATGCCATCAAAAATCTGTCTTCCTTTAATGAATGCATATTGAGTGTCGCCAATAAGGCAATCAATAACCTCGCTAAGCCTTCTCACCAACACTTTTTTTGGATCTGAAGTTTTTTTTTTGGATAAGTTGTGTTTTATTATCCAAGAAAGCAATATTACACTGCAACAAAACCCCTAAACATCCTTGGGCAGCCATCCCCTCAGGGAATTCCCCAAGCTGTATACATTTGTCTACTTACATCAGTCACTTGTATGTTTTTGTTCTGTACACGTATTTGTATTGTTTCTCTAATACAATCTAGTACACTAGCACAATCACGAGACACTCCCCGAAATTTCCTCCTATTCCTCTCCTCCCATCATGATAAACAAACGAGCTCCATGCAAGCTTAAGGATGAAAACCAACAAGGACTTACCCTTCAATGTTGCACAAAGCCACTGCAACTCAGAATACCAGCTGAGTGTAGTTCTTCTAATGCTACAAATTTGAAGAATCAATGCCCAAAGTTGCTTGGAATAAAGACACTGGGCAAAGAGGTGGTCCCAAGTCTCTGGTTCCACACCACAAAGCACACAGGTAGCATTCACTTGCAGCCCCATCCTCTGTAATCACTCATTAGTCGACAAACGATCCAATATTGCCATCCACAATATTAAAGAATTCTTAGGAACATGCAATCCAAACCAAACAAGCCTGTGCCAAAAAACCTTAGGGTAATACCATTCCATATGTGCATCATGCCTCAAGAATTAGAAGCAAGCAAAGACTGAACAACTGGCCTGAGCTTAATCATAGTCACAGTCCAATAGTTCGAGCCCTTAAAGACATATGTCCTTACCCAAGCTACCCATAATGAGCCTTCAGCAGCCAAAAGATTCTTAATGAGATGAATAATGCAAACTTTATTCCATAGACCCAAATCTTTAACACCCAGCCCCCCTTCACTTCTTGGCTTACAAATAGTCTGCCATCCCACTCTAGCACCCTTTGCAGGCTCATCCTTACCCTTCCAAAAGAACCGCATACACATTTGCTCTATCTTCCTAATCACACCCTTAGGCAAAATGATCTGCCTACACCAGTAATTAACCATACTAAACACCACTGCATTTATCAGCTGCAGCTTTCCAGCATAACTAAGGTGTCTATTAGCCCAATGTTCAAGCTTACCTTTAATCTTCTCAAGCAAGAAGCTACAATCTCTTTCAGTAAGTTTCCTAGTGACAAGGGGTATACCCAAGTACCTCACAGGAAGCACACCAATCTGAAATCTAGAAACTTGTCCCCATGCAACTTGCTGCTCAATAGGTACACCAACCAAGAACATCTCTGACTTTGCAACATTTAACTTTAGCCCAGAAACTGCATATAATTCCTCCAAACACATTGAACTCCCAAAATTGAATCCAGTTTACCCTTACAAAAAATAAGTAAGTCATCCGCAAAACTCAAATGAGTAATGCTCACTTTCTTGCATTTAGGATGAAATTCAAATATTCCATTTGCAGCAGCCATGTCCAAGGATGAGATAAAACATTCATTGCTAATACAAACAAATAGGGAGAGAGAGGATCCCTTTGCCTTATCCCCCTTCTACCCCTAAAAACCCCACAAGACTCCCATTTAAAGACACAGAAAATCTACTACCAGTAAAGCAAGCTCGAATCCAGTCTCTAAACTTGTCAGGCAGACCAATAGCTTCAAGCAAATTAAGAAGGAATTTCTAGCTAAGGGAATCAAAAGCCTTTTGCAGATCAATTTTCATTGCACACCTAGGGGAAACAGTCTTCCTACCATACCCTTTAACCAGTTCTTGAGCCAAAAGGGTATTATCAACAATACTCCTACCTCTTACAAAAGCAGACTGGTTAGGAGTTATCAAAAATGGGTCTAAAGTCCTTGGGCTTACAAGCATTTGGAGTCTTAGGCATTAAAGTAATAGCAGTTGCATTGGATGCAGGTAACAAGGTAGAAGAATCAAAAAAATACCTTACAACAGAGGTAAAGTCATCACCGACAGTGCACCATGCCTTCTTGAAAAACCAGGAAGTGTATCCATCAGGGCCAGGAGCTTTGTCCTTACCCTGATCAAAAATGGCAGCTTTTATTTCAGCCCTTGTAACCTCCTGAACCATTGCATCACTAAATTCAGAAGGTATAGAAACCTGCAAAAGCTCTGTAAGTTACTCCACAGAACAACCAACAACCTCCCCATCAGTAGCACCTATTTGTCCAGTGAAAAACTAAATAAGCTCATCAGCAATACCATCAAATGAGGTAATTTTATTCCCCAGATCATCTATCAAAAATTGAATAGTACTCTTCTTCCTTTTCATAGCAACTGTTGAATGAAAAAATTTAGTACTCTGGTCTCCTTTTTGCAGCCAGTCCACCTTTGCCTTTTGTTGATAAAACTGAGCTTCAGCTCTTTCCAAGTCCACCAACTCAGTATGCAATTGCTTTTCAAAAGCCATATCAATGCTATCCAAGATTCCTGACAAATTCAAAAGCTATCGAGTTTCCAGCTATTTCCTTTTCTCCTCCACTCTCTTAGAGATGTTAGCATAATGTGCAGCGTTTAGATCCTTCAGTTTACCCTTTAATCTTTTTAGCTTGCCAAATAAAATTTGAAGAGGATTGCCCTCCATTGGTTCAGACCAGGAGTCATCCACAATGCGCCCAATATCAGGATGCATGGTTCAGAAATTGAAAAAACTTGAAAGGCTTAGGCTTATGCACAGGAGCCTCAGCATGAAATTTTATAAAACCAGGACTGTGGTCAGATACTCCAGGGGCTAAAAATTCTACACAAGTATCTGGCAAGTCAATAATCCATTGGGAATTAATGAGCACACGATCCAGGTTCCGTGCCAGATAACTCTCATCTTGCTTGTTAGACCATGTGAACAAGGCTCCCAGATAAGGATGATCAACAGCCCTATATCAGATAAACACCCCTGGAAATCCACCATATCTGTAGATACCTGACTTTCTGGGCAGCAATCTGAACTCTCAAAAACACTCAGCGTCACATTAAAATCCCCTCCAACTATCCAGGGAAGGTTACCAACCAAAGACTCAACTTGCCTAAGCTGTTGCCAAAGGTCTCTACGTGCACCACTATCATTACTTCCATAAACGGCAGAAACCACCACCAACTTGCCTTCGAAGCTACCCTTAATAGTAACAACTTGAGAAGCAGAGTGAACTAGAGTAAAATCCAAATCCTTTTTACACAGCACCCAGATTTTACCTAACCCTATGGAACTGTAATTATTAAAACAATTTCAATCACTTGATAACTGAGTCAAAATTTCAGTGAAATTATGCTCCCTTACCCTAGTTTCTAAAAGACACAAAATCTTAACTTGCAAGTTTTCCATACGCTTAAGAATTTTCCTTTGCTTTCTAGGGTTATTAAACCCCTTACATTCCAAAAAACCACTGTCATTTAGAAAGATATAACTCAGCTCCCTCTTGTCCAGTAGCCTCAGGCACTTTTACTTTAACTTTCTCTAACTTCTTTACCTTCACCTCCTGAAGTAAGTTTGCCACACCCAAGGAAGCAACTCTTGGCTTCCGACCCTCTGACTCAGCCCCCTTAAGACTTTTGGGAGCAGCAGCCTTTCTCCTACCCTTACCCCTTCCTTTCTTTACATCAGGGCTCTGCAATGAAGGAAATTCATCTGCAAACCCAATAGCTGGAATAAGCACATCACCTACAACAACACTAGTACTTGCCCTAGCAGACCTCTCCTCATGAGGAGTACCAATGGCCTCGGTTAGTACCAGCTCAACATTGGCACTATTCCCTCCCACAGTATCACTAATGGCCTCGGTAGTAGCCAGCTCAACACTAGTTATACTGTCAACCTTATCAGTACTGGCCTCAGCAATCGCTAGCTCAACAGTACTGACATGGGGACACTAGTACCAGTATTAGTAATGGCCTCAGGGTGAACTAGCTCAACATTAGCAGAACTAATGGCCTCAATTCCCCCTAGCTCAACATTACTAATACGGCCTAGCTTCCTAGTATGTGCCTGAACACCAGCATCTCCAATCTCAATACCCTGGCAATTAGCTCATTCCTTCACCTCATTACACAACTTATCCGAGTGCCCAAAAGTTTTACAATGAGAGCAACTCGCAGGCATCCAGGGGATTTTAACCTTCACTGAGACAATAGAGCTATCCTTCATTTTCACAGGGATGAAAATTATGCAAAGTGGAATAGACAAACTTTGTATCCAAAAAGTATAGCGTTAGAAATCAATATTTGTTCCCAATGGTAAAGAGTGGTGTGTTCCGCTTAGGTGATTTGAATTTTTACCAAACATTATCTTATACTCGGATAGAATTATAAAAGAATATAACATCAGTATCACATTTGTTGCCACAGAAATATGGGATTTTTCAATTGAATTGGAAAACCTGTCTTAATTTTTATAGCTATGGGTTCCGCGTGGTCCATACCATGTCAAAGTAACGGTCTTAAAAATAGTGTTCTAAATATCCCATTCTTAGAACGTAAGACACCTCTGCAACCTGCAGCTCCTCTTTGGCAGCACCATCACCGTTAAACTTAAGCCAACCTGCCGAGGGAGGTGACCAAATTGGAGTAGGGGAGGAACTACCAATAGCAAGGCAGCCATATGGATTAACTTTCATTGATTCAACCGATCTAACCTATAAACAACACTAATTATGCCAAATTTGATTAACTTTCATTGATTCAAATACATTGTCTCCTTCAACAAAGATTTCTCATCTTCTTGATCCATGTGATTTGTGCTAGAATATTTATTTTATTGTTTGAAATGTATCTTTTGTTCAATTGTTTTGAAAATAAAAACTTCATAAAAATTAAGGACCACGTTTACCTAAAATAGTTTATTATCCAATAAAGATTATAAGATTGTCCCTCTTCCACATGAGATTTCTCAATCTTCATGATCCATGTGATTTGTACTAAAATATTATTTTTATTGCTTCTATTTTGTCTTTTGTTCAATTATTTGGAAAGAACTTTTATAGAAATTGAAAAAAGAATCACGTTTATTTAAAATAAGGTTTTATTAAAAATCCTTTCATAATCGGGTCACGTCAGAACAAGACTTAAATAATGTAATGAAAAAAAGAGTGCACAAAAATCTTATTATTAACACTAAAAAATATAACAAAGTGTGAGTATAACAAAGACAATAATTAACAACAGACATAGGCTTCAAGCATCGGAAAGGATCATGGCACTGAAGCAGTGATTGCTTTAGATCCTTTGTCTTCGATATCTTTTCATATCTGTTTTTTTTTTTTTTTTGTTCGAACTTTGTAAGTCTGTTTTTCTTAATAATGTTTAAACTTACAAATTTTCTCATGTGAAAAGATATCTTTGCATTAATTGTCTTTGTATGGCAGATTGGCATGAGTTGTTCTTTATATTCTTTTCTTTTAAAAACTCCATTTGATAGAAATGATATATATACACATTGTTCGACTCAAATTCCAATTGATAATTAAATTGAATTTTATTGTAATTCTAGTGGTTGAAGATTACTTGTTAATTAGGATTTATTTTAATGAGTAAATACCTATTTTAGGTACGAGATCTTATTGAATAAAGTTTTTTTGTCACCAGGTATTTGAGTCTATAAATATAGATTAGGTATAACCTTTTAAATTATGAGAGAGAGAAAATTATTTTGGAGAGATGTAATCACTTTTAGGTTTTCTACAACTATAGTGACTACGTTGTAGAGATGTGTATTGTAGGGATGTTGGGAAGAGTGTTTTGGTTCCACCGAGTTCTGGGATATGTACACCGAGTTTTGAGATTACATGGGTTATCATTATTTGTACTCTTCGTGTTCTCTACGTTGATAGTAGATTGTTTGTTTCTCTCGTCCGTGGAGATAGACTATACTGAACCACATTAAATATTGTCTTTTGTGCATGTCTTGGTCTACGTTGTTATCACTTTGATTAGTTTTTGATGTTGAAGACATCTTCTTCATCTGTTTACCTTTCTGGGTTTAAGTTCATGAATAAAAATGAAACAAGGATGTCATGCACGTCTGTTTAATGTAAAGTATTGAGGGTTTTCTTTGAATATTTATTTTGCAAGACTGTTTGGTTAGTGAGAGAATTTTGAGAGATTAAGTAAGCAAATCTGATGTTTGGGTTGAATCAGGTCAGGGACGATTTTTTATTGTTAAATTTTGGTCCGATGGAATAACACAATAAAAATCCGAAATAGATCAGGGTCAAGTTTAGACATTTAATTTTAGAGTCGGGGTTAGGACGGTAAAAAATCTGACTCGCCCCGCCCTATTACCATCCCTAATTAAACAAGATGCTACTTATAAAACTAAATGCTCCATATAGAATAACACAAAGAATGTATGTATTATGGTTATGGATGCTACTTGTAAAACTAAAATGAAGACCAATTGTTGCTTTTTCTCATTTTTAGCTCATTGTTTTAAGGGAACCTGTTTGTGATTGCTTTCTAGTTTCTTTTAATACTAACCAACCGATATTTTATATAAAAAAAAAAACAAATGAAGTCCAATATCAGATTTTGTTAAATTTCTTCTTAAAAAACAAATCTAAAACTTAATCCAGTTGGTTTATATTATAACACTTGAAAGTTAACATCGTTATGATTCGGGATTAAAATCAGAAAGAGAGATATAAGCCTTTTTTTTCTTGGAAAATATTATTTTATTAAATAATTAAAAATCTCTCTAAACTTAAATAGAAGAAAGAGTACAACACAACCAGGATAAAACAACAACAACCAACACCAACGCCAATGCCAACTGACTTAGTACAATGAAAAATCACCCATACAATACACACAACAAATGCAAAGCAGCAAGCACAGGCAATCACACCTGAAACTCCATATTGCAGCAGCAACTGAAATAGCCAAATAGATCTTACTTGGCTATACCACTGGATACTGAAGCAGAATTCTAAAAATTCATCAATATTTCCCATGCTTTGCCTGTTAATGGACCACCAGTCGCAAGACTTTGAGGGTCTGCTGAACATTGAGGGCCATGAAATATCCTGAATTGTTGTAACACCAACTACCAAAGCAACAGTTCACCTTTTTTCTTGCATAACTGATAAAGCCGGGGGTAAGTTAATCGAAAGGGAGATTCTCCACACCAACAATCTTCCCAAAGTAGGATAGATTTTCCATCCCCAAGTTTCCAGCGAAAAGCAGATTGATCCATCCACACCTTCACCTCCTCTTGACACAAAATTTTCACTATGCCTTTCCAAACTGTCGAAGCATTACTCTGTCTAGCAATACTACAAATCCACTTCCCCATATTTCGCATGAATGACCTTTCTCCATAGAGCCTCCTTTTCCAGAACGAATCTCCACCCCCACTTTGCCAACAAAGCTTTATTTTTCATTCTAATATTAACTACCCCTGTTCCACCCAGTTTCTTAATTGTCTCCTACCGTTAATTTCCGTTAAAAAAATCATGAACAAATCATAACGCACCACGCGTCACTTAATTGGTCCATGAATTTTTAGGACTAAATTTACACCTTTTATTAAAGTCAATTGATTTTTTTGTTAATAAAATGACACGTGGCCTGTTATGATTGGTCCATAAATTTTTTTAGCGAGAGTTAATGGTAGGGGCAAATGGGGTAACGGTTTAAAGTTCAAAGGGCAAAACGTCTCAAATTTCTTTAAGGGACACCTTAGTACAAAGTGTATACTTTAGGGACCAATGATGCTATTAAGCTTGAATAATACAACACGTCATGATTATTTATTCAGTTATGCATTACGTTGTAATTTCTGGCAGGTGGTATGGAATTATCGGTCTCTTTGGAATTCGATTGGAGCTACCGTATTTGAGGAGATTCAAGGAGGTCAGTTTATTGTCGATGTGTTGTACTTGTAGCAGGAGATGTTAATTAAAATCGAGTTTCGATTATTAATGTTTCTTTCTTATGCTCTTGTATCCACTGTTTAGGTGCTTTTATTAAGGTTTAAAGGTTCAATAAGTCCTGAAACTTTTGTAAAAAAATTAATTAAATTCTTATATCCCAACACAAATAAGAAAAGATAGCTTATAATATAAGCAGGAAGTTTAATTATAATTATATTTAAACCTTATTTTTGTTGGGGCAAGGATCTGAAGCCAGAGAAGCAAATGCGAGAAACTCAGAGTTGTGTTCCAAAATATGCATTGTTTTTGCATCTAAAGTAATCGCTGCTTCAATGCCTTTATCCTTCCCCATCTCTTTTAAAACAACGGCATCGGAAGACGAGTAATAGTATCGCTCCTCCACACCCTGAACGACGTTGGCTCTCCCCATCTGAAATCAACCATGTTTCCATCCAGGGTGTTCAACCAACTACTGCAAATGAAAATATCAACTTCGCCTCTTGCGGCAATATCTATGACCGGATTGAATTGATTGGTCATAAATTTCACCACATCCCCACTCTGTAAACAGGAAATTTGATCGTTAAAAATGTCTATTGCTTCTCTTAACAAATAGGCCATGTGGTCTAACTCGATGTCCCTCTCAGGGGAGTTGTATGTCGAAACCGCAGTGCCAAGTAGATTCCCTACTGTTTATTGGGGTAATCTCGAATTCAGTCCAGATCGTAGATTAACCGCTTCAGTCAAGACTGAAGGTTTCAAACGTCCTGATGTGACTCTAGAAGCCAACATAGCATATTTCCATAGATATGAAACAAGAGCTACGGTTCGAGTTTGATGCTCGAAACGTTTGCTTTTGGCTTGGAACTTCAGAGCGCTTATTGCATTGTTTCAAACAAGAATCTCCTTTTCGTGTGCCAACCTTCTTGGTAAAAAAAAAAGCTTTCACCAATGAAGATAAGTAATTTTGCGGGATCAATTCTAGTGGAGGGAACAAACGGGACCCTATGTCAAGCATATCAGGAGGATTAGGTATTTCACCAACGGAGCCTCGATTGAAAGTTACCCAACTTTTAATGAAAGTCGAAGCCGTTGTCGCACCAATGACCTTGTGGGAACAGCACATTACAATGGCAATCCCGCCGCAATTGAAGACGTTGATTTGAATAGCTAATTGGGGCAACGTTGGAATACTGCAATAGGGTTGGCTTGGAAGCAACTGTTTCACCCACTCTTGCTCCGTTTGTGCAATGCAATCAGCCAAGCAACCTTTGACCCTGGCTTCAACATATGGCACTCCTTTGTCATAGGAACTGATGCAGCGGTTGTTGATTGTCCGACCGGACAAAGGATAATACTGTGTTGAAAGTCACCGACTTCTCAACCATTCTCTATCTTTCTAGAGATCTCTAAAGGAAGTTTGCATTGAGGGCGAGTGTTAGAAGTCAATGCAAATCCTAAAGAAATATATGTGTCATTTAATATATATATATATATATATATTAAGAATAATCTAGAATAATATAAAAATATTAGATGTGTAGAAGTGTCCATAAAAAAATCTAGATATTTGTAATATTTAAATTATATCTAGAATTATCTATTAGAAGAATCTAGATATTTGTAATGTTAAAAGGCTAAGATGTTGACATGTGTCAACAATCCAATGGCCACTAGAATCTATAAATATGGGTGAGTTTTTACCATTGTAGTAAGAGTGAAAAAAGTGGGAAAAGAGTGCCAAAAGTGTGAGCTAGAGAAAGATAGCTTAGGGGTAAAGAAGAGAAAAATAGTGGGGTAAATGTGAAGTATTGTAATTGTATTTTGTATCAATAAAAGTGTTCTCTTCTCTTAAGTTTCCCGGTTAAGCCTTAGTTTGTTTTCAAGTTCTTAGTGCACTTGAATTGGTTACTATATGGTCGGCTATGCCGCCTGAATGTTATATGGCCGGCTCTCCCACCTGAATAGTGTATGGTCGGTTCTACCGCCTAAATGGTGTATGGTTGGCACTGCCGCCTAAATTGTTGTGCACTAAGATAATTAGAAGATAGAAAGGCTAACCGACTCAAGGAGTTGGTGTAGTATTAGTGGTCAGTCTTAGGTCCACATAGTGGGTGTGTTGGGTCCTTCGGGTTTCCAATAATTTGGTATCAGAGCGGGTGGTCCGGGACTGTTACTAGTGGAGAAAGCTTTGGTAAGCGTTGGACGCTTATATTGGTCGGTGTTGCATCAAGGTGCTAAGGGGAGACTCTGCCAGAATACAGTCAGGGTCTGTAAAGCTATTGGTTTGGAACCAAGCTTAGTGGACGTCGGGCGTCAATCAGCATGACAGACTTTGAAAGCACAAGCAACGAGATTAGGAAGCTCAATGACCACAACTACGGTTATTGGGAGACATGTATAGAGTCCTACCTACAAGGTCAGGATTTATGGGACACAGTCGCAGGTACCGACACAACTCCTCCACCGAGGGAGAACGCCGAAGCCTTGAGAAAATGGAAGATCAAGATTGGGAAGGCTTTATATATATTGAAGACCACAATCGATGAAGACCTATTGGAGCATATTATTGATGACAAGACACCAAAGGCAGCCTAGGAAACATTGGCGAAGTTATTATCAAAGAAGAATGAAGCACGCCTCCAACTCTTGGAAAATGAGCTCGCGAGCATCTCACAAGGAAACTTGTCTGTTGCTCAGTATTTCACCAAGGTGAAATCTATTTGTCGTGAGATATCTCAAATTGCACCAGAGGAGAAGGTGAGCGAGGCAAGGATGAAGTGAATTATCATCCATGGCCTAAGACCTGAGTACAATGCATTTATTACCGCCGTGAGGGGATGGCCTACTCAACCATCCTCAGTGGAACTGGAGAACCCGTTGGCTAATCAGGAGGCATTAGCCAAACAGATGAGTGGAGTGACCATAAAAGACGAAGATGAGGCACTCTTCACCAGCAAGAAGAAAAGTTCATCACGAAAACAAGGTGTGGCGAAGGAAATATGGACACAAAAAGACGAGTTTCATTCAAAAGAAAGAAGTAACACTTTAGGGGGAGCTCGACGTGGAAAAGAAGACTATCGATGGCAAAATGAGGAGATCGATAGAAGACAAAGTGGTGAATGCTTCAACTGTGGCAAAAAGGGCCACTTTACTCGAGATTGTAGATTACCCATAAGGGAAAATGGTGAATGCTTCAATTGTGGCAAGAAAGGCCACTTTGCTCGAAATTGCTGGTTACCCAGGAGACAGACTTTCCAAGGAAACATGACCACCATAAAAGAGGAGGAAAATGAGGTCATGTTGGAAGCTTCCATCAGCGAGGAAGAATGGGATACAAAAGCTGGACTATTGTTGAAGAAGATTTGATAGAAGACATAGATGAATCATCTCTTGTAGCAACCACAAATTCAGAAACAAACTACAAGGATGAAGAAGAGTTGGAAGAAGACATAGAGGCACCAACTCTCGTTGCAATTATAAATCCAAATATAGAGTACAAGGATGAAGAAGAGTTGTAAGAAGACATGGAGGCACCAAGTCTTGTTGCAACTACAAATCCAAATATAGACTACAAGGATGAAGAAGAGTTCGAAGAAAACATGGAAGTACCAAATTTTGCAACAACCATAGAGTCAAAAATTGATTATGAGGAGGATTGGATCGTCAATTTTGGGTGCTCCAATGATGAGAGATTCATTTCAAGGATTTGATAAAGCTTATTCTTGGTGGTCACCTCAGGAGATCGAACTTCCAGAATCTCATAACTTAGAAGAAGTTCCAGGAGATGAGAAAGAAAGTGAATAACAAACATCAGATCCAAGTGAAGAAAGAGAAAGCTCACCCTCGAAAGATAAAAGTATATGGAAGACGGTTGTACTTCAACCTACATCTGAGGAGCTTCGTCCAAGCCAAATAGAAGTCGATGAGCTTCGTGAAGAAATATTGGGAGCCCTAAATGAGGCTACTGGTAAGTGTTCACAACAATATGAGATTTTTTCTAGTGAAATCCTTATACTTAAAGAAGAGAACAAAGCTCTAAGGGAAGAGCTTAAGATGGTACGTGCAGAATTTGAAAATATGAAGAAGGAGATGGTGCTTCTTAGAAAGGCACTAGCTCATGATAAAATAGCTACCTCAATCGTCCCAATTTCAACTCCTTTGAAAGTGGGGGTTTGTAAACCAAATTCTTATAAAGGGGATAGGAATGAGAAGGATGTATATTACTTTCGGTGGATCTTGGAACAATACATCCAAGCCACAAACATCATGAAGGATGCTAGGAAGATCGATCATGCATCACTTTATTTGGAAGATATTGTGCTACTATGGTTGTTGCGCAAGCATGGTAAAATAAAAAAAATGGATTGTTGTTCGAGAAAATGAAGACTGGAGAACAACCGGTATGCGTCTTAGTAGATAATGGAGCAACAAACAACTTTATCAAGAAGGATCTTAAAAGTGAAATCAAGACGATGAAGACTTGTGGACATATTCACGAAGAGCTAAGTAAACCAAAGTTGGAGAAATTCAGAGAAGCACTTATAATGAACTGCAAATCATCTATGGAGAGAAGTCGTTGAGGGGGAGTGTTGAAAGTCACCGACTTCTCAACCATTCTCTATCTTTCTAGAGATCTCTAAAGGAAGTTTGCATTGAGGGGAGTGTTAGAAGTCAAAGCAAATCCTAAAGAAATATATGTGTCATTTAATATATGTATATATATTAAGAATAATCTAGAATAATATAAAAATATTAGATGTGTAGAACTGTCCATAAAAAAATCTAGATATTTGTAATATTTAATGTTATATCTAGAATTATCTATTAGAAGAATCTAGATATTTGTAATGTTAAAAGGCTAAGATGTTGACATGTGTCAACAATCCAATGGCCACTAGAATCTATAAATATGGATGAGTTTTTACCATTGTAGTAAGAGTGAAAAAAGTGGGAAAGAGTGCCAAAAGTGTGAGCTAGAGAAAGATATCTTAGAGGTTGAGAAGAGAAAAATAGTGGGGTACGTGTGAAGTATTGTAATTGTATTTTGTATCAATAAAAGTGTTCTATTCTCTTAAGTTTCCCAGTTAAGCCTTAGTTTGTTTTTAAGTTCTTAGTGCATTTGAATTGGTTACTATATGGTCGGCTATGCCGCCTGAATGTTATATGGTCGGCTCTGCTGCCTGAATAGTGTATGGTCGATTCTACCGCCTAAATGGTGTATGGTCGGCACTGTCGCCTATGTCGTTGTGCACTAAGATAATTAGAAGATAAAAAGGCTAACCGACTCAAGGAGTGGGTGTAGTATTAGTGATCAGTCTTAGGTCTTCCATAGTGGGTGTGTTGGGTCCATCGGGTTTCCAGCATACTGATTCAAAGCTTTGGACAATGATTTCTTTAACCCATCCAAGGTTTCGACAGTGTCTAAATGGGAACCATTCGGTTTGGTGTAAAATAACATGAGTGGTATATAACATGATGGGATGATCTGATCGAAAAATGATAACGAAAATGGCTTCCGAGGATAAACTTCCTCGGAAGATGGCTTAACTATTTCCTTTGAAGTAATACAAACTTGCATCTCGATCGAATTTCGAAGGAAAAAACTGATTTACTTCTTTAGTTTTTCCTTCTTTGGCTGGAACAGTTGATGGTTAAGATGATGAAAACAAGCATTGAAGTGTTATGTATTTATAAGCTTTGCTAAGTCGATGCTTGCTTTCAAAACTTAAACTTCTCCAATAAATAATGAATAAAAAGATTACCCCACGCTATCCTTGTGATATTTAATATTCAACGCCACGTGTTTAGAGGTGCACTGAGTTTAGTCAGAAGTCGCGTCTATTTATGCCGGCTTGAAGAGCGAGCGAGCTTCAAACATACCAAAGGTATCTGCTGGATTATTATTCATCTAGTATGTCAACTACAATCATGATTAATTAATTGTATATTTTCACTCTGAAGATTATTGCCTGGAAGCGTCCATTACCTGAAATTGTTGAAGCACCTAAAGTCAAAGAATGTGCGGAAGTCATAGAAGCACCCAAAGTCAAGAAAGCTTCAAAGAGACGTAAGGTAATGCATTATGAGTCATTGTATTAATCATTTATTATGTGGAAATGAATCCTTAATATTTATTTAATTTGTAAGGTTGCTTTCGCGGAGTATGATGTTGCGGAATGCAACGATGGTGATGCAACGAGGGAAATGATGTCGGAGATGCTTTAGTAAATAACATCTGAGGTGAATGGGCTAAAAGAGGTTGTCAATACGGGAATTGAGAAGCAAATTAAAGTTGAGAAGAAATTTGACAGTATGAGGGGGTTGATGAGAAGATGTTGGGAAAGAAATTAAGTAATCTTTCTAAAGACGTCGTAGAAGTGCGAGCCAACATGACCTGCTTGAAGAGCTTGAAAGAGAAGATAAACAATATTGATGTCAAAATGAACGATTTTGAAGTCAAAATGAACAGTTCTGAAATGAAAATAAATCATTTTGAAGTCAAAATCAACGGTGTTCATGAGGTTGTCAAAGCAATGCGAGACGAAATGAAAGGTACTTTGCAGAAGATGTCAATGAATATGGAGTAGGATAGGGCCTATATTATGACTGAAATTAATAGGGTTGTTTCCCGTAACTTTATGGAGACGTCACCTCTGAGAGATGATATTGAGAGCCTTTATCCTACAGAGATAGACACTGTTACTCCTTCCAAATTCAAAACACCCCAAGGTGGAGCTAAGTGCAACATAGATTTAGATATAAACTCTGACTGTCCAGCACCAATGAAGAAAAAGGTAAAAGTTAACTTTATTTAAAGATCATTTTCATCTTTTTCAGGTACCTATGGGCTTGACTAGTGTAATGTTTTATTGTAGGATAAGCCTGTTGTCGACCAGGTTAGTCGAAAATTCTTTCGACTCTTAAAGGATAAACATTCAACTGCATAAAGTTTGGAAAGTTAATTGGGAATAATTTTTGTGTAATTACCATTCTCAATGATAATTGTTGGTTGTGTGTAACGTGTACTTTAATAATAGAAAATGGTGGTTTCCATATGCATTGAACATTGTGCCTTAAGCCCGTCTAATTGAACATTGGAAATAATACAATTTTGGACATTAAGGCCATCGAATTAAATGTTGTCCCTTAATGATTATGATTTTATTTTCGTTTACATAATTTATGATTGCCATTGTTATCATCATATCTTTCTTGTGAAAGGTTGAAGAGTCAATCAAAGTTCCGTATGTTGTAATATCTGATGGGCTTCATGAAGGACAACGAGCCTACAATGATTATTTATGGAATACCCCGTTGGCGCAAAAGTAAGCCTTCAACCGTATAATTTTAATTTTTCATATTGTGAAACATAAAATCAAAGATATAAAACAATGTTTGTATGCAGCTATGTGGTCTACACTCGACAACATTTATGCCACTATTGGAGATATTGATATGTTACGACCTAAGGAATGGCTTGGAAATACGATTATTCTAATAAATATCGTGTATGACTTGAAATTATATGAAACAATGGGAACCAATTTTGCCATGTGGTCATTATTGTTTTTTAAATTGGCAAGATTATTGATATGACATCCTTGTTTGAGGCTCGCAAGGAGGCGAAGAAAAAAATTAAACGTCGGACCTTTACGCCTTGTGATATTCATGTATGTTTTTTGTTACCATTTTATACAGTGTTTATGCCATATTTCTTTGTTGATAACTTGTTTTCTATTGTAAATAACAACCATTATTAATTGTAGAGTACCCATAAACAATAGAAACTAATTTAGATTGAGGGTATAGATCGAAGATATTATATTTTTAAATATTTATTATATAGATATCTAATAAATTCATATATTTGAAAATAATCATTAATATTATATTTTAAATATTTTATTATTCAATTTACATTATTTTTAAAATCTAAATTCCAAACACTACTTATTTTTCCTAAAAATAATCAAATCGGAAAATGCCACAGCGTCATCGTTTGTTGGGTTTTTTGAGGGGATCATTGTAGTTTTATGGGAACATGATTGGATGTGATATTGTAAGACAAAATCTGTTAAAGGAAAAATGTTAAGTTGTTTAGGATATGCTAAATTTTAATTAGTTGACGACATAATATTTGCAGGTATTTATCCCCATGAATGATAGAAATGTGCACTGGTATTTGTGTACCATTCATATGGCACGTGGGGAAGTCTGGATACTAGATAGCTTACCGTCTAATATAGCGAGTCAGCGTATGGAGGAAGTAGTTACGAAAATGGTGAGAACACATCCATTTGTCGTGTCGCCATGTTAGCATTGTATGTTATTAACGTGTAGGAATGAACTTTGTACTATATATTCATTATCGTTCAGATACTCAGTTTTGCATAATATGCTAAGGATGAAGCCTTCGTTAAGGTGTTTGGCAAACCGAATGTGACATTTGACAAGCTAAAAATTCAACATCCTAAAGTCATGAGTCAAGAAAATGGGTATTCAGCTTTCCATATTTCTTTATTGTTATCATGAAATTAATAATTAAATGACTAGAACCGCATCAAACTTGATAGATGAGACGGTGGTATGTTCGCCATTGCGTGGATGAAAAGCATATTGTTAGGTACCAAAATCAGTGATCTGCCGCATATCGTAAGTGAATGATTACCATTACTACTGCAAATGAAAATATCAACTTTGCCTTGGTCGACAATATCTATGACCAGATTGAATTGATTGGTCATAAATTTCACCACATCCCCACCCTGTAAACGGGAAATTTGATCGTTGGAAATGTCTATTGCTTCTCTTAAAAAGTAGTCCAAGTGGTCTAACTCGATGTCCGTCTCAGGGGAGTTGTATGTCGAAACCGCAGTGCCAAGTAGATTCCCTACTATATATTGGGGTAATCTTGGATTCAGTCTCGATCGTAGATTAACCGCTTGAGTTAAGACTGAAGGTTTCGAACATCCTGATGTGACTCTAGAAGCCAACATAGCACATTTCCATAGATATGAAACAAGAGCTACGGTTTGAGTTGGATGCTCGAAACGTTTGCTTTTGGCTTGGAACTTCAGAGCGCTTATTGCATTGTTTCCAAACACGAATCTACTTTTCGTGTGCCAACGTTCTTGGTAAAAAAACCTTTCCACCGAAGATGAGTAATTTTGCGGGATCGACTCCAATGGGGGAAACAAACGGGATCCCTATGTCAAGCATATGAAGATTAGGTATTTCACCAACGGAGCCTTGATTGAAAGCTGCCCAAGTTTTAATGAACGTCGAAGCCGTTGTCGCGTCAATGACCTTGTGGTAACAGCACATGACAATGGCGATCCTGCCGCAATTGAAGACCTTGATTTGAATAGCTAATTGGGGCAATGTTGAAGTTGGAATACTACAATAGGGTTGGCTTGGAAGCAACTGTTTCACCCACTCTTGCTCCGTTTGTGCAATGCAATCAGCCAAGCAACCTTTGACCCAGGCTTCAACATATGACACTCCTTTGTCGTAGGAACCAATGCAGAGGTTGTCGTTGTCCGACCGGAGAAAGGATAATACTGATTCAAAGCTTTGGAAAATGATTTCTTTAACCCAGCAAGGTTTGGACTGTGTCTAAATTGGAACCATTCGGTTTGGGGTAAAAGAACACGACTGGCCAATAAAATGGTGGGATGATCTGATCAAAAAATGACAACCAAAATGGCTTCCGAAGATAAACTTCCTCGGAAGATGACTTAACCATTTCCTTTGAAGTAATACAAACTTCCATCTCGATCGAATTTCGAAGGAAAAAACTGATTTACTTCTTCTTTGGCTGGAACAGTTAAGACGATGAAAACAAGCATCGAACTGTTCTGTATTAATAAGCTTTGGTAAGGCAATGTTTGCTTTCAGAACTTAAGCTTCACCAATAAAAAAGGAATAAAAAGATTACCCCACGCTGTCCTTGTGATATTTAATATTTTAGTACAAATCACATGGATCATGAAGAATGGCAAAATCTTATGCGGAAGGAGACAATCTTACAATGATTATTGGATGATAACCTATTTTAAGTAAACGTGATTCTTAATTTTTATTTTTTCAAAATAATTGAACAAAATATACATTTGAAACAATAAAATAAATATTTTAGTACAAATCACATGGACCATGAAGATGGGAAATCTTTGTTGAAGGACACTATTATCTCCTCCCTCGACTCGCGACTTATCAGCTTCAGACCCCAACACTCTATCCTCAGCAACAAAAAATGTAGAAACCTAGTCATGTGCATTAACTTGTTAAATATTCACATTATTAGCCACATTTTTTGGGATAAATGAAAAAAAAAATTATTCATCCAAAAAGAAACCTCCACAATACAACAACTATCAATCAAAACAACTAACTACTATAAGAACCCATATACCAATTTTCAATCAGAAAGTAAACTAGAAGAAGAATTTATAAATTTCCTACATCCCTCAGACGCAAGCAAACACCATGCTTATCACTCTAACAATATCAACAGCCTGCCGAAAGCTTCTCCCATGGATCTGGCAATTTCGCTCCTACCATACATAATAAAGGAATCCACACCATGCTAAACGAATAACAGTAGGTTCAAGAGCCTTACCCTTACTATGAATCAACACCCAACTCACCATTTCTTCCCAGCCACTCAAGGACACGATGAAATGACATTCATGCATCATTAATTCCCAGCATTGCTTTGAGAAACTACACTCAGCAAAAAGATGATCTCTAGTTTCTACCTTCTCACCACAACAGATACAAGAAGTATCAACTTGCAGCCCCCAACGAGTCATCATGCTTTTTGTAGGAACTCTATCCTGGATCACAAGCCATGCCAAAAAGGGGTACCGAGAGATGGATAAGCTGCCCCAAACCGCTCCATGCCAGACTACTTTTCATTCTTATGCCTCAAAACCTCCCACACTTTCTTTGCTTCAAATTTTCCTTGGAGGATCCCCATTTGTGCAAAGCCTCCCTCAGCCTGAGAAGCTTCTTCCAGGCCCAACTGTATCCATTCTTGAAAGGTGCTTTCCAGAGAGAAACCCTTTTCAACAGGTATTGTTCAACCCATGCCACCCAGATCGATTCAGATTGAGCTAAGAGGATCCATAGACATTTCAGCATACATGATTTGTTCCAAGCAATTATATCTTTAACACCAAGGCCCCCTTCACTCTTCGGCTGGCACACCTTATCCCAGCTCACCCTTGTACCCTTAGCTGAATTATCGGTCCCTTTCTAAAGAAAGGCATTATATAGCTGACTAATCTGCTTTAGGATCTTTGAGGGAAGGAGAAAGATCTTGCACCAGAAGTTCTGAATACTAAAAAGCACAGCCTGGATTAGTTGTAATCTTCCTGCAAAGGACTTGGAAGGCCAACTCTTTATTCTCCTAACAATTTTTTCCACCAAACCTGCACAGTCAGTACAAGAAAGGTTTCTCATAACCAATGGGACACTCAAGTGTCTAACAGGCAACGACTTAAGTTTAAATCCAGTTTTCATAGCTTATCCCTTGCATATCTAAAATCGACATTCCTCCAAAATATAAATTGCTCTTTGCAGCATTCATTTGAAAACCAGAAATCAAGAAAACATCCATGATCCTCTTTATACCCAAAACAGAATTAGAGGTTCTTTTTAAATATCAAAAGGCCATCCACGAAACAAAGATGTATAAGTCCAACTCTCTTACACTTGGGGTGAAATTCAATAACACAATGTTTGCTAGTCCAATTTAATAATGCAGACAGAACATTCATGACTAAGATAAAAATATAGGGGATAAAGGGTCACCTTGCCTAACACCCTTAGCCCCTAAAAATAACTCACAAGCCCTCCATTCAAACTAATATAAAATCTAGGGTGAGTAATGCAAATCTTGAATCCAATTTTAAACTTGTTCAGAAAATCCAAAAACCTTTAAATAACTGCATAATAAAATCTCAGTTTAAGGAAATCAAATGCCTTTCTTTGGTCCACCTTTAACATACACCTTGGGATATATTCTTCCTTCCATAACCATGGACAAGCTTTTGTGCCAAAAGAACATTCTCTATTAAATCCTCCCAGCTATAAATGCATTATGGTTTGGCAATATAAGATCAGGTAGTAACTGCTTCAATCGATTAGCCAAAATCTTTGTTATGCATTTATAAACAATGCTACAACCGAAAATGGGCCTAAACTCAGTTGCAAGTAGGGATGTAAAAAGCTGACCCGACCTGAAAACTCGACTGAAACCTGCTCGAGTCAGAACCTAGTTTGACCCGAGGATGCGATGACCCGAAACCGATCTGTAACTGACTGTTGTTGATCCGAACCTGAGTTGGACCTATTACTATAGCAACCGAACCCGACCTGCATCTGACCGAGAACGACCCGAACCCGAATTGAACCTGTTACTGTGGACCCGAAACCTGACCTGCACCCGACTGAAACGAACCCGAACCCGAGACTAACCTGGCAGATAACTGATATTACCCGACTGAACGACCCGAGATTCAATTTTACCCGACCTATTTTGAACCCGGCCTGCTAATTGACCCGACTTATTTTGAACCCGACCTGTTTTGAACCCGACCTGTTGTTGACCTAAACTAATATTGACCTGGCTTGATTTACCTAACATGTAATTGAGGAAGTCTATGATTTGATGATTTAATGAATTTAAAGTGTTGATAACTGTAAACTGTTAAGTGTTAGTAAATGTAAACTATTAATTTTTTAAATAAATATAAAGTGTTAAATAATCTTTTTGTTATATATACATATATAATCAATTAAAAATATCAAAAAGAAAAGAAAAGAAATATTGGATTTAGATATTCATTTGACACTACTAAGTTTGAAATTTTATTAAATAATTCAATGCTTAGTAATAATTCAATATGCTTGGTAACTCATTCAATATAAATTATTTGTCAAGTTTGAATTACTAAGTTTGAACTAAATTAAAGTTTTAACTTTCATGTTGATGTTATCATGTGTACAATTACATCTTTACATCCATATCAAAATTTTGTGTATAATTATATTTAATCAATGTTTATTATATGTTATAATAATAATAATAATGTCTTGATTGAATTAACTTATTAAACTTAGAATCTAATTAAGCTAAACTAAAATCTAGAAGCATAAATCACGGACAGAATTAAAAGAATTCTAAAATTAAATGTAAAATTTCAATTAAATTAATCTAAGTTGAGACTCAATTGAATTAAACTAAAACAATTGGTAAAAAAAAAGAAAAAGACAATTGGTAAAAAATATGGGAAAAGACAAAATTTTGGAGGAAAATAATCCACCCATTTTTTAGGTTTGAGATTAATTTACTATTAGTCTAAAAATTTTGGAGGGATAAAAGCCACCCAAAATTTTGGAGATAATTAGGGGAATAAGCCACCCAAAATTTTGGAGGGAATTAGTAGAATTTTTATTTTTGGTAATTTAGTTTAATAATATTTTTATTTATTCTAGTCCCTACAATTTAATTTTTAGTCAAAATTGCCCCATGTTTATTTATATTTTTGACAATTTAGTCCAATTTATTCTAGTCCCTAAAATTTAATTTTTACTCCAAATTAACCTATATTCATTTTTTTATTTTATTCTAGTCCCTAAAAGTAAAAATCTGCCCGTCCATTTTTCAAGTTGATCTCCATGCAGCCCGCCCATATTTAAAAAGCAATTGTCAATTGCTGTAACAAATGGAGGGAATCTTGCCCGCCCATTTTTTAATGAGTTATTAGTGGATTAGGCCATTACTAGTTTAGGAGCTTTACACTTAAGTCCTTTTTTATTCTTTAGTTTTAGTTTGATTCATTTTAGTCTCAATTTGAGTTTAGTTTCCTTAGACCTTTAGATTTAGGTTCTTTTTTAATTAGATCATTCTTCATAAAATTGCTTAATAATTAAAACATTTAGCTTTTCAAGGCCCAATTTATTTCAGCAAGGATGAAAAGCAACGTCGACAATTATAATGTATTAAATAATAATTATTAGCGTTTGGGGTTATAGGATTAGTTTAGGGATTAGGGGATTATTTTTGCACTTTAATTATTAGTGATTGCAAGATTTAGGGGTTGAGGTTTGGGGTTATGGGATTAGTTTAGGGATTAGGGGATTATCTTGCACTTTAATTATTAGTGATTGTAAGATTTAGGTGTTGAGGTTTGAGGTTTATGGGTAAATGTGTCAAGGTGAGTGTTTGGGGTTATGGGATTAGCTTAGGGATTAGGGGATTATGATTGTACTTTAATTATTAGTGATTGTAAGATTTATGGGTTGAGGTTTGGGGTTTATGGGTATAATATATGTTTCAAGTTGAGTGTTTGGGGTTATAGGATTAGTTTAGGGATTAGGAGATTCGAGAATTAGGCTTGCACTTTAATTATTAGTGATTGTAAGATTTAGGGGTTTGGGGTTTAGGGGTAAATGTGTCAAGTTGAGTGTTCGGTAGGAGTTATGAGATTAGTTTAGGGATTCGTTTTTCACTTTAATTATTAGTGATTGTAAGATTTAGAGGTTG
The DNA here is from genome assembly GCA_019671005.1 of Hibiscus mutabilis. Taxonomy (NCBI): domain Eukaryota; kingdom Viridiplantae; phylum Streptophyta; class Magnoliopsida; order Malvales; family Malvaceae; genus Hibiscus; species Hibiscus mutabilis. The sequence continues at coordinate 1,677,298 of CM033737.1, read as the reverse complement.
AGGTTTGGGGTTGAGGAATTCGAATTGACCCCTATTTATTTTAAAATTTTCTAATATAGTCCAATGTTTTTAATATGATGATATTTTTGTTCATTATAGTCCCTAAAACTTTATTTTTAGCCGAAATTGACCCATATATATTTCTATTTTGGTAATTTAGTCGAATAATATTTTTGTTTATTCTAGTCCCTGCAATTTATTTTTTTGTAAAAACTGCCCCATATTTATTTATATTTTTGGCAATTTAGTCCAATAATATTTTTGTTTATTCTAGTAGCTAAAATTTAAATTTTACTCCAAATTGACCCCTATTCATTTTTTATTTAGTCCAATATTTTTAATATGATGATATTTTTGTTCATTATAGTCCCTAAAACTTTATTTTTATTCCAAATTGACCTCTATTCATTTTTTTCTAATTTAGTCCAATGTTTTTAATATGATGATATTTTTGTTCATGTTAGTCCCTAAAATTTTATTTTTCATCGAAATTGACCCTTATTAATTTCTAATTTTTGTAATTTACTCCAATATTTTAAATATGATGATATTTTTGTTCATTATAGTGCCTAATATTTATTTTTAATGTGATTCGTGTTTGTGAAAGGCGTTAAATAATTCACTTGAAATGACCCTACCCAAAGTCTATCGATTATTTGTACCAAACTCAAACTTAATACGAATTCGAAACCTGAATTAACCCGACCTGAAGTGAACCCGACTTGAAATGAACTTGACCTGAAATGAACCCGAACTCGAATTACCCCGTCAATTAACTGATTCAGACCCGAACCGTTTTTACCAGACCTGAAATGAACCCGGCCTAAAATGAACCCGACCTGAAATGAACCCGACCTGAAACTGACCCGCATCCGACCCAAATCGATTCAAAACATTAAATCGGCCTGAAATGACTGGTATCCGATTTGACCCGACCTGACAGGACCCGACCTGAAACCCATCCGATTACCTGTTTTTACATCCCTAGTTGCAAGGACAGGAGCAACCACCTTGGGAACCAATGTAATCTGAAAGAAGTGTTGAACAACTCTCAAGAAATATCCCCCAACTATGCTCCAAGTAATCTGAAAAAACTTCGCAGAATACCCATTAGGACCTGGAGCTTTGTTCCCATTCATGGAGAACAATACATCCTTTATTAAATTAAAAATGCTCGAAATAAGATCAATCCACATCACCCTTTTACTACCCAAAACCTTATATCCTAAACCCAAAATTACATGGCCCATTATATATGATTTTACATAGTAAAAAAATAAAAAAATAAAATAAAAATCCCAGCTCCTTCCTCATTAAGGCTTTACTCTCATTGGATGGATGGATGGGTGTCTCAATCTTATTGGAGGAACAACTACTTAGTGAGTAAGGTCTTGAACCTTATTGGTTCTATTTTATGGGATAAAAAAATAAATATTAACTATATATATAATATAACCACCCAAGAAAAACCCGGCTTCCTTATTCATTTCCCCAAAACCAAAGTTCCCACGACCATTTTTTTGTTTCTTTAGCCGCGCCTCAAACTCCCTCATTCCCTAGCCGTTCCCACTGTCCTTAATCCCTATTCGAATCACCAACCCTTAAATCAAGTTTTTCAACCCCGTCGACAACGATCCGTAGATTGATCGATCGAGCATATTTGGATTTTGGTATTTTCTTCCCTTGTTTATTTATGTGTAATCATTCTTATGATTTAACAAAAATGTGAGATTTGTTGATGATCCTCTTTATTTATTTAAGTTTTTTTCTTATATGTGTTTTTGTTTAATTTATTATTTGCTTGTATGTGTTTTAGGATAGTTTAGCTTTTTTAGAATTTATTTTAATTAATTTAAAACATGCCCTTGGCTTATTGGATATGCGTTTAAATTAATTAAAATGAATTTAGTTTAGGTTTTTAGGTTGGTTGAGGCCTTAGTTAGTTTAGGGTTTAATTTAATTTGATTAATCAAAATTATGTGCTTGGTTTATTGGGCCATAATTTAAGTTAATTAAATTAAATTTAGGGTTAGTTTTAGAGCCTTAGTTAGATCAAGGGTTCGAATCAATTTAATTCATTTAAATTTACCCTTGGCTCATTGTGGTAAATGTTAAATGCATTAAATTGATTGGACAATTCTTAATTACCTTTAGGGGAAAAATCAATATTCGACTTAGATCACCTAATTCAAATCATAACTAATTAATTCGATTTATTTTAGATAGTTTCCTTGGTTTATTGGGATACTAGTTTAAAATCAATTGAATTAATTATTATGGTTCAAGATAATCCATAAAATGTTAGGGTTTTCTAGTTTTAGGACTTAATTAATTTAGGGTTAATATTATACTAACCTAATTATTAAGTAGATCACTAATTATTTTTCATAATTTGAGCCTTTTTAGGTTAAGACTTTAGTGGGCCTAGGTTTTATTTTATGCCTTTCTATGTCATACATTTTAATTGTCACTTTAATATTTTAATGGACATGCATATGGCTAATTAATTTAATTTATAAAAAGGAGGTAGTTATTAATCATGATATTTGTGTCGTAATAGTCCTGGCTCAATGGATGTTGACCAAATATTCGAATTAATTCTTACCGTCTAAAGGTAAATATAATTTTGAGATAAAATTTGGACAAGTCATCACATCATCCTTAACTGCTTGCATCATGCATGAAGGTGATGAACGAAGTTCGAACCATAAATTAACACGGCAGTCGGGCTTATTCGATGTCGGTTTAATCTATGGTCCGAGGTATAGTCACCCTATTAATTAAATGATTAATCAATTCCAACTCACCAATTTGACAAATCCCGTTTAGTTAAAGTTTTGTCTTCGACCACGAACCATTTAATTAAAGTCAATTTAAATTTCGATAATTTCCATCAATTAAAAGTAACATATATTTTGGTACCGATTTCCAGGTGTGATGGGGGTGCTAACCCTTCCCCGCGCGTAACCAACTCCCGAACCCTTTTTTTTTTAACGAATCTCTGGTTTTATGGTGTCCGGCCTACTTTAGTGGCAGGTGACAACTCCAAGTCTTTTATTTTTTGCACGAAAAGAATTCCTCGTTTTTATATTTTCCAAAAAAGAAAAAAAAAGAGGACTACGTCCCTTTTTAGCGATTCATTCGAATTTCAAGAAAGGTCGCTACACAAGGCAATTCTGCATTTCAGAAGTCAACTCTATACCCAAAATTTCCTTCAACATATCATCAGAAATCTCCGAAACATTGTTGTCAATATACCCTAAAGAGCCCCTGAAGTGCTGAATTAATTCATTTGAAATAGCTTCAAATGTATCCAGCTTGACACCATTACAATCCTTCAGTATATGAATAGTATTAGCTTTTTGTCTTGCAGCAACCTGCCCAAAAAAATAGGCTGAGTTCTGGTCACCTTCCTTGATAAATTGGACCCGAGATTTTTCTCTCAAAAACTGCTCTTCAGCTCTGTACAGATTTGCCAGATCAAGTGCAACCTTCTTAGCTCGCCCAACAACTTCAGGATTGGGATCAGAAAGGACTAAACCTTGGACATTGTCAAGCTCCCTCTTAAGCGTCAAAACTCTCTCAGAAATTCCACTATAATTCTTCTTATTAAGCTGCATTAGAGGTTCATTAAGCCATTTTAATTTCCCAAATAACAGCTGTAACGGATTCCCCTCAATTGACAACTTTCAAGATTCATCCACAATTCTCATAAACTCTGGTGATTAGCCCAGAAATTAAAAAGTTTAAAGGGCCTTGAGGGCTTCAACAAATGTGCCTGTAGAATCAAATGACTAGGACTGTGAACCGAACAATCTACAACCAAAAACCAAAGCAGAAGGGAAAACCTCAAACCAGTTCTGATTTACCATAGCTCTATCTAACTTCCTAGACAAGGGATCATCATCCCTATGATTACACCATGTAAACACAGGCCTAGAGAAAGCATGATCCACAACATCCAACTCTTCCCTACACTCAATGAAATCCCTCATAGCAGAAGTAATAATCTGGCTACCATCAAAGTCAGAACTCTCATGAAGAGAGAAAGTAATGTTAAAATCTCCTATAATGACCCAAGGAGTACATCCAACAAGTTGCCTCAAAGCTAGAAGCTCCCTCCACAGATCACTTCTCTCCTCCCTTTCATTACTTCCATAGACAAAAGAGAAATAAAATTGCACTTCACCATTATTACACATACCAGAAATGGGCTGTGCAGATTGCCCAATCACCTGAAAATTCCAAGGGCCCCTGAAAAAACCCAAATCCTCTCATTAGAAGCCTCTATATAAATATTGAAAAACTTCCAGCCCCTAAAATTCCTCTGCACAATACAATCAACATTGACCTCCCTAACTCTTGTTTCAATCAGACATAATATCTCAATATTCAACCTTCCAGCTACCTTCAGTGCCCACTTTTGCTTTAGGGGATCATTAAATCCCCTAACGTTTCAAACCAGACAAGTCATGAGACTAAAGAAGAAGAACCACCCTTTTTTCTGACTGCCCTTCCCATTTTTCTTCTTCTTAGTTTCCTTAGCTTTAGGCTTAAGCTGATTCATCAAATCAGCAACTCCAGTAGCTGCAAGTCTCCCCTTCTTTGGAGAACCACAAACCTCCTCTTGACCACTAACAACATCAACTAGAGCCTAAAACTTATTTCCACTCACAATCACCCCCTTGTTTGGACTATTCAAAACAGTTTCAGGACTAGCAGCACCCACCAAAACAGGAGAAGTAACTCTAGCAGGCTCAACAGGATTATCCCCCATCCCATGATCAGAGACTGCATCCTCCTCAACACTATCAATGTGGCATCATTGGAAATTCCGACATTAATATCATCCTCGGGCATATCCCCTGGAATCAATGTCGACCCAGCACTTGAGTTTAGGCTCCTAAGGCAACACACTTATAAAGTTACTTCGGGTTCAATTTCTTTTATGTGCCAAGAGACCGCAACCATTTAGCGAAAGAAGGTATGATAAGACGAGAGCTATTTAAAGCTTGGTGTTAGCAGGTTATAAATGGTCATGTTGCGTTAGACGAACCTATGTGCCAACCCGGTCTTTCATTCTCACATGACGCATGTTGCGTTAGATTTCCACTTCATTTGTGAGCAAGTACAAAGTGGGTGTCTCTGAGTCTCTCATGTCTCCACTCGTGACCAACTTGTCGATGTTCTTACCAAACCATTGTCGCACCAACAATTTGTCACTATCGTCAACAAGATTGGACCCACTTCACCACCGCCCATCTTGCGGGGGCATGATAGGATAATACTACAACCTTCTTAATTTCAAATATTGTTGTTGTAATTCTCCTTAATCTTTGCAACAACGTTTTCTTATCTTATCCATTATTTTTTAATACTCAACTGTTAGTTACAAGCTCTGTTGTACATAAATATGTTGCTCATGGTTGAAAAAACATGTCGATCCGGCTGTAGGAATCACTACACCCACATGATACATTGAATTATTACTCATTAACCTATCTACTGCAGCCGGCTCTTCGATTTCCACATTCGCAATGAAGCTGTCGCTCTTCCCAGTTCCAAGGACTGCCTGGGAAGGTTCCACTTGGTCGTTAAGCAACCGAAACTCAGAATCCGATGAGTCTCCGTCCTCAATCCGACCAGACTCTGATGGATCATCAATATTAGGAACCTCGTTAGTAGGATCAGACCAAAAAGAGAAGTTAAATTCTCTCGCTGTGACTGAATAACAAATATCTTCACTGGACAATGAGATTTTTTTCTTCGATCAATCCCTTGTGGTTAGTAAGAATCTTGGCTCTTTTAACTGAGAAATCCTTCCCTTGTAAGTCTTCAACTTCAATAAATAAAATCTCACCCCACCTATTCAAGATATTGTTGAATGTGAAGTTCCACGCAAATAATAGAACTCTCTACATAGCCACATAAGTAAATTTATTTCCTGGAATGTAATTTTTGTATCGTAGCTTTAAATATGTAAATAACTCCCATAACCAACCCCATTCCCACTGAAAGCACTTAAAAAACCATTTTCTCACGGTCGAACTCTGTTAGAAATTTATATGCGAAAAAATAATCAAATTGATAACAACGTAAAATAAGCACACAAGGAAGACCAGATTTAACTGGGTTTGGCCTTGCCAACCTCAACGGATGAGAGAAATGAATAATCCACTATCAACGTAGTCACTATAGTTGTGGCGATCCTAAAGTAGTTACATCTCTCCAAAGTAATTCTCTCTCATAAGGTGTCTTCATCTATGGAGCCACTTGTTTTGTCTGTTGGAGGCACTTCCATTTTGTTCTTGGTTCCTCTGCTTTGCTATCAATCCTTGAAGTCTATGTTTGCTGTTCCACTCCGATGCTGGTTGGTGGTGATTTTGGGTATTTCCTTAATGTTCATTTGTCTCTTTGGTTTGTTTGCGAGGAATTTGAGTCTCATGCTCAAAGGTTGTCCACTAATATTGTATAAAAACATACATATAATTATAGTATCATTTCTTTGTGCAATGGAATTTTCAAAAGACTAAATAAAAAAAAAACAACATAAAGAACAATCCATTCCAATCTGCCGTACAAAGACAATTAATACAAAAATTTCCTTTCACATGAGGAAATTTTGTAGTTTTATTGAAAATGTAAACATACAAATTCCGAACATAAATCACAACACAAATAAGAAAATATAGGGAAGAATATAAAGAGGGATTTTGATTGAGTATAATTATATTTAAACCTTATTTTTGTTGGGGCAAAGATCTGAAGCCGAAGAAGCAAATGCGAGAAACTCAGAGTTGTGTTCCAAAATATGCATTGTTTTTGCATCTAAAGTAATCACTGCTTCAATGCCTTTATCCTTCCGATTCTCTTTTAAAATAAAGGAATCGGAAAACGAATAATAGCGAGTGTCACTCCTCCACACATTCAACGACGTTGGCTCTCCCCATCCAAAATCAACCAACTTTCCATCCAGAGTGTTCAACCAACTGGTGCAACCGAAAATATCGACGTCGCCTTGTTCGGTAATATCTATTATCGAATAGTATTGATCAGTCATGAATTTCATCACATCTCCGCTCTGTAAACGGGAAATTTGATCGTTAAAAATGTCTATTGCTTCTCTTACCAAATAGGCCAAGTGGTCTAACTCGATGTCCTTATCGGCCGAGATGTATGTCGAGACTGCAGTGCCAAGTAGATTCCCTATTGTATATTGGGGTAAGCTTGACTTCAGTCTCGGTCATAGATTAACAGCTTGAGTTAAGACTGATGGTTTCGAACGTCCTGATACGACTCTAAAAGCCAACATAGCATATTTCCATAGAAATGCAACAAGAGCTACGGTTTGAGTTGGATGCTTAATGTTGGAAGCGTTGGTGGGCACTCGATAAACTTTATAACTCACGATATTATTAATACAAACCAATATACAAGTACAAGTATTTTTGACACAACACTAACTACGGCTAGTTTACAACCACTTATATCTCACGAAGCTTTGCTAAGCTTCACTTGACAATTACTTGCTGTTGCAAGTTTTATGCACACACTCACTCATTCATACGTGTACTTGTACTTGCCCACACACACAAACTTATAATCCTACTCCTATTTATAGTGTTCCTAAACCAACATAATGAAATTTCTAGGAACTAATAAAATAATATAGTTAATCCTAGACATTTCTACTGAATGTCATATGGTTCTAGATATTTATAGGATTGATGCCACTTGTTGCCGTCCCTTGCCATTGCTTAAGTACTAAGGAGCTCTTGAATCTTCTAGCTCACACCATAATCTTCATGTAAACTTGTAGTCTTGATCTTCATGAGATGCTGTCACATGTTGCCGATCATCACCATTTCCTAAGTTGTTAAGGCTATCTTGAATCTTCCAAACTTCAAGATGTTGCCAACACTTGGTTTCCAATTTCTACACATGTCATGAAGCTTCTACACAATTTTTGAATTCAAACTTTGTTTCTAATTTCCATCCTTAATTAATAAGGATCTTTCAATGTTGCCACATATTGTCTTCAAGTTGGATTTTAATTCTAACACTCCCCCTCAAATCCAACTTTTCATACCAAGCTTATCTTTGAGTCTATGAAATAAATCGGCTTTTAATGACTTCGTAAAAATATCTGCAAGTTGATCTTCTGTCCTGCAATAAACTAGCTCCACGTTTTTGTTTTTCACATGCTCTCGTATGAAATGATACTTCGTATCGATGTGCTTGCTTCGGCTATGGGAGACTGGATTCTTTGCAAGCAAACAGAAAAGTGAAACATTATTTTGTAATTCATAATCATTGTACCTTTTTGGTATTTTTCTCTCCCTTGTAGACCTTCAAACTTCAGTTGGAGGTACTTTAGGATTTTCTATCCCGATGCTATTGTTGCTACTGCAACTACTTGATGCCGTAAGCTCAAACTCGAACTTGGACTTGAACTTGAACCTAGCTCTGATACTACTTGCTGGAAGCGTTGGTGGGCACTCGATAAACTTTATAACTCACGATATTATTAATACAAACCAATATACAAGTACAAGTATTTTTGACACAACACTAACCGCGGCTAGTTTACAACCACTTATATCTCACAAAGCTTTGTTAAGCTTCACTTGACAATTACTTGCTGCTACAAATTTTATGCACACACTCACTCATTCATACTTGTACTTGCCCACACGCACAAACTTATAATCCTACTCCTATTTATAGTGTTCGTAAACCGACATAATGAAGTTTCTAAGAACTAATAAAATAATATAGTTAATCTTAGACATTTCTAGTGAATGTCGTATGGTTCTAGATCTTTATAGGATTGATGCCACTTGTTGTCGTCCCTTACCATTGCTTAAGTACTAAGGAGCTCTTGAATCTTCTAGCTCCCGCCATAATCTTCATGTAAACTTGTAGTCTTGATCTTCATGAGATGCTGCCACATGTTGCCGATCATCACCATTTCCTTAGTTGCTAAGGTTATCTTGAATCTTTCAAACTTCAAGATGTTGCCAACACTTGGTTTCCAATTTCTACACATGTCATGAAGCTTCTACACAATTTTTGAATTCAAACTTTGTTTCTAATTTCCATCCTTAATTAATAAGGATCTTTCAATGTTGCCACATATTGTCTTCAAGTTGGATTTTAATTCTAACACTCAAAACGTTTGCTTTTGGCTTGGAACTTCAAAGCGCTTATTGCATTGTCGTCAAACACGAATCTCCTTGTCGTGTGCCAACCTTCTTGGAAGAAAAAGCTTTCCATTGAAGATAAGTAATTTTGTGGGATCGACTCAAGAGGAGGGAACAAATTGGACCCGATGTCAAGCATATCAGGATTAGGTATTTCGCCATCGGAGCCTCGATTGAAAGCTGCCCAACTTTTCATGAAAGACGAAGCCGTTGTCGCATCAATGACCTTGTGGGAACAGCACATGACAATGGCAATCCCACCGCAATTGAAGACGTTGATTTGAATAGTTAGTTGTGGAGATGTTGAAGTTGGAGCAATATAACAGGGTTGGCTTGGAAGCAACTTGTTCACCCACTCTTGCTCCATTTGTGCAATGCAATCAGCCAAACAACCTTTGACCCTGGCTTCAACATATGGCACTCCTTTGTCGTAGGAACCGATGCAACGGTTGTCGATTGTCCGACCGGACAAAGGATAATACTGATTCAAAGCCTTGGAAAATGATTTCTTCAACCCAGCCAAGGTTTGGACAGTGTCTAAATGGGAACCATTCGGTTTGGTGAAAAAGAACATGACTGGCCAATAAAATGGTGGGATGATCTGATCGAACAATGATAACGAAAATGGCTTCCGAAGATAAACTTCCTCGGAAGATGGCTTAACCATTTCCTTTGAAGTAATACAAACTTCCATCTCAATCGAATTTCGAAGGAAAAAACTGATTTACTTCTTTGTCCGGAACAGTTGATGGTTAAGATGATGAAAACTAGCATTGAACTGTTCTGTATTTATAAGCTTTGCTAAGGCTAGCCAACAATAAACAAAGAGTATTTAATATTCATCAACGTGTTTGAATAAACAAATTTATGTTTATACAGGGGTGTTCAAATTCCGCTTCTAACCGAATAACGAATTAACCATTTGAACTGAATTTTTTTCGGTTAATCGATTAATTAATTTTTGGTATGATCGGTTAACGGTTGATATTTTTTTCAAACTTCGGTTATCAGTTAATTTAGTTCGAAACAGGTTAATAAACCTAATTAACCGAAACATGTTAACGAGTTTGAATAAACAAATCTCTGCTCATGTTGGTTTGTAATTATTTTTAATCTTGTTTGTGTTTGATTTCTATTTGTTAAGAATTTTAAGATTATATCGTGTTTGATTGTTTAAAATTATGTATGTCTGTGCACGCGATCTATGTAAAACAGTGTATCTTTGAGTTAGAAGCAAAATAATCATACATAAATATGACCGTAAATACATAAATTTTTAATTATACAATAATCTAATAACAGGTGAGTTTTAAACCATTTATTAAACGAGCTTGGTATGAACTTTAAACAGACATAAATGAATTGAATATATTTTTTTAATACTCTATGATTAATAAACGAGTCTAAAAGCCTTGTCCATGTTCAATTATTGAACAATAAACACACGGGAAGCAATAAAATAAATATTTTATTAGGTGATTCGCTGATGTGGGTCTAACGTGGTGGTCTTCAACTCTCTCGGTAATGCTTTTGCAGTGTTATATTAATGAATAAAATCGATTTTGTCTGCGCAAAAAAATAAAATAAATATTTTTAGTACCAATCACATGGATCATGAGGAATGGGAAATCTGGTAATGTGCATTAACCTGTTGAATATTCACATTATCTGTCGCATTAATATTACCGACAATTGTTGGGTACATTGTCAAGGCACTTTGCACTTCCAAGAAAATGACGCGAATTTAAACTTTAGAGACAACATTGTTAGGAAGGGCAGCTTCGCACCCTGAACATGAACTATAAGACGGACATGCATATTACCAAAAATATTAACGGGATTAATTATGCGGTCCTTTGCAACTCTTCAACTTCAATAAATAAAATCTCACCCCGCCTATTTAAGATACTGTTTTTTTAATAGTCTAAAGGTAGTATTTGTTCATAGATATTCTTAATCTTTTGACAAGGCACACACACTTTACAGACATTGCGATTGAACTCGGATCTCTTAAGATGAACGTCATCCGCTTTTCCACTAAAATCACTTGTTGGATCGTATTCAAGATATTGTTGAATGTGAAGTTGTTCCACGCAAATAATGGAACTCTCTCCATAGCCACATAAGTAACTCTATTTCCTAGAATGTAATCTTTGTATCATCGCTTTAAATATGTAAATAACTCCCATAACCAACGTCATTCCCACTTAAAGAACTTAAAAGATCATTTCCTCACGGTCGAATTCCGTTAGAATTTTGTATACGAAAATTATCAAATCGATAACAACATAAAATAAGGTACGCAAGGGAGATGATATTTAACGTAGTTCGGTATTGCCTACCTCGAAGGAGGAGAGAAACAAATAATCTACTATCAATGTAAAGAACACAAATAGTACAAATAAATGGGGTGGTTGATTGGGTTCGACGAAAATAATCATCAACAAATAGCAGAACCATCAGCGGGTCAAAGCTTGTATGGTTATGGGTTCGATGGGATTAACATGTCATAGTAAAAATAATAATAAATTAATTCATGTCATCAGAGAGTAACCAAAACAGGATCAATTTGAAAGTTTAGTGAGTAAATTGATCGTTTTGAAAGTTCAGTGACCTAAATAGGTCGGAGAGCAAAGTTCATTGATGATTTTTATAATTTACCCCTATATTTATAGACTCAAATACTTGGTCACCAAGAAACCTTATTCAATAAGATCTCTTACTTGATATAGATTTTTTCTCATTAAAGTAAGCCATAATTATCAATTAACCTTCAACCACTAGAATTATAATAATATTCAATTTAATTACCATTTAGAATTTGAATTAAAATATAACAAATCTCTCCGTTGACATAAATTTCATCCGAACACGACTCTTTAAGTCTTCAACAATTTTAATTTTTATGTAAGCCAAACATTTGTTGAAGCATCATCGTCAAACCTTCAACAACTTCAATTCTTACCCAATACCCGTTGAAGCACCATTTTGTTCTTGGTTCCTCAGCTTTGCTATCAATCCTTGAAGCCTTTGTCTGTTGATCCACTCCGATGCTGGTTGGTGGCGATCTTGGTTTGTTTGCGTGGAATTTGAGTCTCATGCTCGTATGCTCAAAAGCTGTCCACTAATTATAGTATCATTTCTTTGTGCAATGGAGTTTTCAAAAGGCTAAATTTAAAAAAAAAAAACAATATAAAGAATAATCCTTTCCAATCTGCCATAGAAAGACAATTAACACAAAAATTTTCTTTCACATAAGGAAATTTTGCAGGTTTATTGAAAATGTAAACATACAAATTCCCAACATAAATCACAACACAGATAAAAAAAGATAGCGAAGGATACGAGGAAGTTTGATTGATTATAATTGTATGTAAATCTTATTTTTGTCGGGGACAAGGATCTGAAGCCGAAGAAGCAAATGCGAGAAACTCAGAATTGTGTTCCAAAATCTGCATTGTTTTTGCATCTAAAGTAATCACTGCTTCAATGCCTTTATCCTTCTGGTTATCCTTTAAAATAAAGGTATCGGAAAACGAGTAATAGCGAGTCTCACTCCTCCACACACCTAACGACGTTGGCTCTCCCCATCCAAAATCAACCAACTTTCCATCCAGGGTGTTCAACCAACTGGTGCAACCGAATAAATCGACTTCGCCTTGTGCGGCAATATCTACGATCGGATTGTTTTGATCAGTCATCAATTTCATAGGATCCCCACTTTGTAAACGGGAAACTTGATCGTTGAAAATGTCTATTGCTTCTCTTACCAAATAGGCCAAGTGGTCTAACTCGATGTCCCTCTCGGCGGGATTGTATGTCGAAACTGCATAGCCAAGTAGATTCCCAACTGTATATTGGGGTAATCTCGGTTTCATTCTCGGTCGTAGATTAACCGCTTGACTTATTACTGATGGTTTGGAATGTCCTGATGCGACTCTAGAAGCCAACATAGCATATTACCATAGATATGCAACAAGAGCTACAGTTCGAGTTGGATGCTCGAAACGTTTGCTTTTGGCTTGGAACTTCAGAGCGCTTATTGCATTGTCGTCAAACACAAATCTCCTTGTCGTGCGCCAACCTTCTTGGAACAAAAAGCCTTCCATTGAAGATAAGTAATTTTGCGGGATCGACTCCAGCGGAGGGAACAAATGAGACCCTATGTCAAGCATATCAGGATTAGGTATTTCACCATCGGAGCCACGATTGAAAGCTGCCCAACTTTTCATGAAAGCCGAAGCCGTTGTCGCATCAACGACTTGTGGGAACAGCACATGACAATGGCAATCCCGCCGCAATCGAAGACGTTGATTTGAATAGTTAGTTGGGGAGATGTTGAAGTTGGAGCAATATAACAGGGTTGGCTTGGAAGCAACTTGTTCACCCACTCTTGGTCCGTTTGTGCAATGAAATCAGCCAAGCAACCTTTGACCCTGGCTTCAACATATGGCACTCCTTTGTCGTAGGAACCGATGCAGCAGTTGTCGATTGTCCGACCGGACAAAGGGTAATACTGATTCAAAGCTTTGGAAAACGATTTCTTCAACCAGGCCAAGGTTTGGACAATGTCTAACTAGGAACCATTCTGTTTGGTGTAAAAGAACATGACTGGCCAATAAAATGGTGGGGTGATCTGATCGAACAATGATAACGAAAATGGTTTCCGAAGATAAATTTCCTCGGAAGATGGCTTAACCATTTCCTTTGAAGTAATAAGAACTTCCATCTCGATCGAATTTCGAAGGAAAAAACCGATTCACTTCTTCTTTGACTAGAACAGTTGATGGTTAAGAAGATGAAAACAAGCATTGAACTGTTCTGTATTTATAAACTTTGCCAAGGCAGTGCTTGCTTTCAGAACTTAAGCTTCACCAAAAAAACAAAGAATAAATAGATTACCCCATGCTGTCCATGTGATATTTAATATTCAACGCCTTGTCCATGCTCAACTATTGAACAAAAGTTGTTTCAAAAAAAAATTTGAACAAAAGACGCTCGTGAAGCAATAAAATAAATTAGGTGATTTGCTGATGTGGGTCTAACATGGTGGTCTTCAACTCTCCGTGTAATGCTTTTGCAGTATTATATTAATGAACAAAAAAAAAAAATATTTTAGTACAAATCACATGGATCATGAAGAATGGGAAATCTATTTTAAGTAAACGTGATTTTTTTTCAAAATAATTGAACAAAATATACATTTGAAACAATAGAATAAATATTTTAGTACAAATACATGGACCATGAAGATGGGAAATCTGTGTTGAAGGACACTATATTTGAATCGATGAAATTTAATCAAAGTTGTTTATGAGATATATCGGAAATAGAACTAATTAGATCAATAATCAGTAGATTAACAAGTTGAACCGAAAATTGAAGATAAGACCGTTTCAACTTTTAAGGGTGGTTAAGGACATGTACAATAGGTGAGGCCACACATGGCCCTCAAAAAAAGAGGGTTCCAGAATGAGTTCTCGAATATATATATATATATATATATATATATATATATATATATATATATAACAATTTTCTAAAAAAAATAATTAATCAAAAACATTAATTGTGACTAGGGTGGTTTAATTATATTAATTTTGTTTTAACGGCTAGATTAAAAGTAGAATATGACAATTAAAAGCTAACATTAAAAGATGTAGAATATGATTGCTCAAGTCATAAGATAATTTTTTTTGCGTCTAGTTTCATTATGATAAATTACATTTATTGGATGACGTTAATCTCAAATCTCATTATAATAATTTATTGGATTACATTTATTGAATGGTATTTCAATTGTTTTTCAAATGTGACAATTGCATATATAGTCTTATTGACTATTCTTATTAATGTTGCTTTTGCAGATGAAGCTTTTCAAAATTGAAGTTTGTGAAGTCATGCTTATAAACAACTATGTCGCAAGAAAGATTAAATGGACTTACTTCGACGGCAATCGAGAGTGATCTTTTGGAAGCAATTGATATTAAAAGCATTGTAGATTTTTGCTTCAAATTATGAAAGAAAAACAACACTTTAGAGCGTAAATATTAGGTTTTTAGATGTTTGTGAGTAATTTTTATGTTGATCAAGAGAATAATTTAACATTTTTGTATTAAGAGAACTTTATTTGAATAAAAACCTTATATCTCTTTCATATTATAAATTAAGAGTTTCATTTTAGTAAATTACACAGAGTCTCTTAAATCCTTGAACCACCCTTGTCGACATCTAATATAATTTTTAAAATATTGGTTTAAATAAAGCTATCAACATTTTATGGGGCATCGTGCTTTGATGTCCTGTTTCTAGAGATTTTTGTCATTAAGGTACTTTTGATTTTAACGTTGGTAGTGGCCAAGAAGAGATTTATTTTGCGGTTAATCTAGTAGCGTTTGTTGGTTTAGACAAGCTCGAGTTCTCGGTTGATCTTGTATCTAGTGGGTGTTTATCGTTAGAATGACATTCTCTAATTTTGTCCCTTTGGGATTTATTTTTAATAATAAATAAAGTCGATTTATAAAAAAATCAATATAAAGAACAATACATGCCAATCTGCCATACAAAGACAATAAATATAAAAATTTCCATTTGCAGGTTTATTGAAAAAGCAGACACACGAATTCCGAACATAAATCACAAACACATATATGAAAAAGATAGCAAAGGTAAGGAGGAATTTTGATTGACTATAATTATTTCTAAACCTTACTTTTTTGGGGGTAAGGAACTGAAGCCGGAGAAGCAAATGCGAGAAACTCATAGTTGTGTTCCAAAACATCCATTGTTTTTGCTTCTAAAGTAATCACTGCTTCAGTGCCGTTATCCATCCGGTTCTCTTTTAAAACAAAGGTATCGGAAAACGAATAATAGCGACTCTCACTCATCCACACACTCGATGACGTTGGCTCTCCCCATCCGAAATCAACCATGTC
This sequence comes from Hibiscus mutabilis, assembly GCA_019671005.1. NCBI lineage: Eukaryota > Viridiplantae > Streptophyta > Magnoliopsida > Malvales > Malvaceae > Hibiscus > Hibiscus mutabilis. The sequence continues at coordinate 1,661,160 of CM033737.1, read as the reverse complement.
TCCATCCAGGGTGTTCAACCAACTGGTGCAACTGAAAAAATCGAATTCGCCTTGTGTGGCAATATCTATGACCGGATTGTATCGATCGGTCATGAATTTCATCACATCCCCGCTCTGTAAACGGGAAATTTGATCGTTGAAAATGTCTATTGCATCTCTTACCAAGTAGGCCAAGTGGTCTAACTCGATGTCCCTATCGGCCGAGTTGTATGTCGAAATCGCAGTGCCAATTAGATTCCCTATTGTATATTGGGGTAATCTCGGCTTCAGTCTCGGTCGTAGATTAACCGCTTGAGTTAAGATTGATGGTTTCGAACGTCCTGATGCGACTCTAGAAGCCAACATAGCATATTTCCATAGAAATGCAATAATAACTACTATTCGAGTTGGATGCTGGAAACGTTTGCTTTTAGATTGGAACTTCAGAGCGCTTATTGCATTATCGTCAAACACGAATCTCCTTGTCGTGCGCCAACCTTCTTTGAGCAAAAGGCTTTCCATTGAAGATAAGTAATTTTGCGGGATCGACTCCAGCGGAGGGAACAAACGGGACCCAATGTCAAGCATATCAGGATTAGGTATTTCACCATTGGAGCCTCGATTGAAAGCTGCCCAACTTTTCATGAAAGCCGAAGCCGTTGTCGCATCAACGACCTTGTGGGAACCGCACATGACAATGGCAATTCCGCCGCAATCGAAGACGTTGATTTGAATAGATAATTGGGGAGATGTTGAAGTTGGAATAATACAACAGGGTTGGCTTGGAAGCAAGTGGCTCACCCACTCTTGCTCCGTTTGTGCAATGCAATCAGCCAAACAACCTTTGACCCTGGCTTCAACATATGGCACTCCTTTGTTGTAGGAACCGATGCAGCGGTTGTCGATTGTCCGACCGGACAAAGGATAATACTGATTCAAAGCTTTGGAAAACGACTTCTTTAACCCGGCCAAGGTTTGGACAGTGTCTAAATGGGAACCATTCGGTTTGGTGTAAAAGTACATGACTGGTACATAACATGGTGGGAAGATCTGATCGAACAATGATAACAAAAATGGCTTCCGAAGATAAACTTCCTCGGAAGATGGCTTAACCATTTCCTTTGAAGTAATAAGAACTTCCATCTCGATCGAACTTCGAATGAAACAACTGATTTACTTCTTCTTTGGCTGGTTAAGATGATGAAAACTAGCATTGAACTGTTCTGTACTTATAAGCTTTGCTAAGTCAATGCTTGCTTTCAGAACTGAAGCTTCGCCAATAAACAAAGAATAAATTGATCACCCAACGCTATCCGTGTGATATTTTGTGATCTGTTTATTGATTTATTCAACGCGACGTGCTTAGAGGTGCAAGGCTAGCCATAACCGGGACATATACAATGAGTATTTAATATTCATCAACGAGTTTGAATAAACAAAAGGCTTGCCCATGTTCAATTATTTAACAAAAATTATTTCATAAAAATATTGAAGAAAAGACACATGTGAAGCAATAAAATAAATATTTTAGTACAAATCACACGGAACATGAAGATTGGGAAATCTTATGTGGAAGGAGACAATCTTACAATCATTAGTGGATGATAACCTATTTTAAGTAAACGCGGTTCTCAGTTTTTATTTTATTCTTTTCAAAATAATTGCACAAAATATTCATTTGAAACAATAAAAATAAATATTTTAGAACAAATCGCATGGACCATGAAGATGGGAAATCTTTGTTCAAGGACATTGTATTTGAATCAGTGACATTTAATCGATAAATTATATCATAGGTCCCACTTGCCATGTCATTCATGGTCCCAACCAATAAAAATTATTTATTTCATTATTTTTTCTATGTCATATTTTTACCAAGTGAATCTTCACTTAGTAAATATCGTGTTTTAATTTAATTTACAGTAAATATGAGTCAAGATTCTTTTGGTAAAAAATTATATGAAAAAAATAATAAAATTGATGAATTTTATTGGTTTAAATCATAGATGACGTGACGTGACGAGCTGAGCCTATGATATAATTTCTCTATCTAATCTAATTTTCTATAGCTAAAGTTGTTTGTGACATAGATCGGGCTAGATTTGGATAAGTGATGTCAAAATCTGACAAATCAAACTATTTAGACCAATAATGAGTAGATTAACAAGTTGAACTGAAAATCAAAGGTATGACCGTTTTGACTTCCAATCTAATTTTTAGAATATTGATTTAAATCAAACTCAAACTATCAACATTTTATCATTGTGCAAGTCATGAAAGTAGCACAAGAACGGCTGATAGATAGTATCTCGTACTTGTTTCTAATCTCGGAATAGATAGAAGTAGGTTAGATCGACCTAAGATAATATGTGTGAACCGTTGGGAATCAAAGTGCGGAACAATTCCCCCTTGAGATTAAACGGCTAAAATAGAGAAATAAACTAGAAATCAATACAATAAAAGAACACAAGATTTTTACGTGGAAACTCCCAACTGGAGAGAAAACCACGACCGTTGTCAAAGACAACCCGAGAAACCACTATGTGAAAATTGTTACAACACACAGACTATTTTCACAATCCCAGTACCCCAAGTACACCCGAGAAAATATTTAACTACACCTTTCACCACTCTAATACAAGATAATAGAAATGAATTTAAAAGCCAAATAGAACTCTCAATACTTGACTTGGTACACTTGAAAATGGAAATGGTTAGGCCTATTTATAGTTTATTTCTAGGGACTAACTTACAAATAGCTTAATCTTTAGGGACCAAAAAATAATTTTCCCATTAATTATTTCCCACTTACCCAACCATTTTTAATATTGGTGCAATCACCTTGGACTTTGGTAGTTTCCATTTTTGACAAAGGCTTTGAATTTCAAACCATTTTCCAACAAATCCCCACCATGACTTGAAATTCCACCGCTTTCACAACTTCAAAACAGAAATTGTCGTACTCCACCATAAAAATCACACCTTTATAAGACCTCGACACGTCGAAAATGCTGAAACTTATGGTGCAACTTCCATGTTGGATCCCTCTGGAAGTTCATCAACCATCGACACCATACACCTTGCATCAATGCCAACCAATGCCCGTGTATAACATCAGATCTGCTAGCAGCAACACATCCTCTTCCATGGTAAAGCAGAGATACCATGAGGACGTACTTCTCAACTTTATAGAAAAAAATCATATGCTGTGACAAGCGAGACGATGCTAGCTTCTGATTCGGAGCCTTTTGCCGAACTTGCTCCTCTTGGACATTTTTTTCTTACATGATCAGCCTTGTGCATCCTCAATTGTATTAACACGTCTTTCAAGTTTATTTGCCATAAACCAAAGTCGATCTTTCCATCAAATTTCTCTATGTCAATCTTCATGGCGGATGTCATCACAACTGAATGTAGTCCGTGAACAATGCACCAGGTAGTTCCCAGGAAAGAGAGGTGGATCACAAGGACCGCTCAAATACCAAGTCTTTCCTTAGCCAGAACTTTCCTAGACATGCACTTCCACACTACCACAGTAACCACCAATCAAGAAGAAGCCAAGAACAATCTTCAAGCAACCACGAACTCAAAGTAACCGTGAAAATTTTTCTTTTCCAAAATGGAGATTCAGACGATGCTGCAACCACAAGGATAAGAAATTATCACTCCTTCAACCTCGCTCTAATGCCAATTGTTGGGAATCAAAGTGCGGAACAATTCCCCCTTGAGATTATATGGCTAAAATATGAAATAAATTAGAAATCAATACAATAAAAGAACACAAGATTTTTACGTAGAAACTCCCAACGGGAGAAGAAACCACGACCGTTGTCAAATACAACCCGAAAAACCACTATGTGAAAATTGTTACAACACACAGACTATTCTCACAATCTTGGTACCCCAAGTACACCCGAGAAAATATTTAACTACACCTTTCACCACTCTAATATAAGAGAATAGAAAGGAATTTAAAAGCCAAATAGAACTCTCAATACTTGACTTGGTACACTTGAAATGGAAATGGTTAGGCCTATTTATAGTTGATTTCCAAGGACTAACTTACAAATAGCCTAATCTTTGGGGACCAAAAAATAATTTTCCCATTAATTATTTCCCACTTACCCAACCATTTTCAATATTGGTGCAACCACCTTGGACTTTGGTAGTTGCCATTTTTGACAAACGCTTTGAATTTTAAGCCATTTTCCAACATGAACCTTCAGCGGGAGATAATTCATTTGCAACTCTAGACATAGACGTTTGCCTCATACAAGATTTATATACAAGTTGATGCTTAGGATATTTCTGCCAAATTAGGTCACCTATAGAAATATAGGGGCGAATTTTTAGGTTCTTATATTGGAAAGTAAAGAACTACATTAAAGCTTGCTCGACAACAAGATAAACTTATTAAATCATGATAGTTTTTAAGAACTATAATGGATTCTATTAGATTTCTAGTCTGCCTTCATCAATAGTTACTGTATCCTGTCAAACATGCCTTCTTTGTTGTTTTCTTCATTAAAGTGGATTCTACTCAATCCCTGTAGAGATGATAACCCATTCATTTTTATTTTTTGTCTATCACGTACACTTACGTGCTAAGGCATGTGGCTTCATGGATTCTTGTGTGTGTGACAAGACAATATTTTGATCTATTTGCACACATTGACCCCTTATCTTAGCCTATCACCAGAAAATCAACACTTGCCTAAGACATGCGTCTTCCTGGATCCTTGGAGACGTTGGTATATTGAATGCGCATCGGACATTTGCATGTCTTTCTTAGATTGGTGGCTGGTGATCTATCATTCTAATTCAAATTACAATGTAGTCTTCTAGTCTGATTTTAAATTTGGTTCAATTCATACACATCGGCAGACTACGTTGTTCGAATCTGGATCGCCTTTACATACAATTGATGGCTGGTGATTCGTGGTTGTGGTGTTAGTTGGTATGTGATTTGTGTTGTTTAGAGGATTACTATCATAATCTAGTTTTTGAATGGTGTGATACACTGAGAAGTTTGTCTTTATCGTTGTGTATTTATTGGACTTTGGTTACGAACATACCTTGCAATATACCTACAATTTGATCGTTGATATCGTCTATTGCCTCTTTTACCAAATAGGCCAAGTGGTCTAACTCGATGTCCCTCTCGGCCAAGATGTATGTCGAAACTGCAGTACAAAGTAGATTCCCCATTGAATATTGGGGTAATCTCGACTTCAGCCTCGGTCTTAGATTCACCGATTGACTTAAGATTGATGGTTTCGAATTGTTGATTCGGTGGGCTATGGATTGAATGTCAAAGCCATTAATGCACTGAAAGCTAACATGTTCAACTACATTGAAGAAAAAATGGCAAGTGTTAGAAAATGTGTCATGGGAAATTAATTTTTGGTCCCTAAACTTTAGGATATTTACATGATTGGTCCTTGGAGCTCAACTATAAATAGGTCTAACCTTTTCCAGTTGAAATCATCCCAACATCCCAACCATCTCTCCCATTTGTTTCTCTTCTCCCATTTGTAATATTTAGGAATTCTTAAGGAATTCTATTTGTTTGACCCATTTTGGTATTAGTGAAGTTATCATCCGGTGGTGGTGCCCGAGGAGTAGACGACATTTTCCTCAAACCTCGTAAATTTGGTGTGTTCTCTCCATTATTTATTTTACTTGTTTATTATTAGGTTTTTCATTGGGTTTCAATATTCAATAGTTGACGGGTTTGTCCGCTGTGCAAATTTTGATAGTTTTGATCTTAACATTTCAACTTAGATTTGAAGCCACATTCGTGTAGGAAATAACCCGGTTCCCCCAACACGAACATCCTAATTCAAATCTAGAAGCCAACATAGCATATTTCCATAGAAATGCATCAATAGCTATGTTTCGAGTTGGATGCTCGAAATGTTTATTTTTGGCTTGGAATTTCATAGTGCTTATTGCATTGTCGTCAAACACAAATCTCTTTGTCATGTGCCAACCTTCTTGGAACCTAAGGCTTTCGATTAAAGATAACTAGTTTTACAAGTTTGAGTAGAACTAAAAGTAACACCAATTTTCAGCCTCTTCTTATGGAAGCCAAAGCTATTAGTTTGTCGTGTTGATGAATTGAGTCTGATATTGGATATCAGTTTTTACTTTGTGTGTGTCAATAATATTGATAATTAGTAGCTATTGTCTAGGCTTTTATTAGTCTAATTACTCTTGTAAGTAGACGGTTGTCAATTTAGACTTTTTTAATTCTTTTAAATGAAATGTAATGAAGCAGAAACAAGTGTGAGTTTGCTACAAACTTTTCATGTTCTATTTTCCTCTTCAAAATTGATTTTATGCTAAAACTGGTTTTCTAGTTAAAATTGGGTTTCTAGCTTTTCTGTAGAACACTAACAGTGGTAATCAGATCTACTTCTTGATGGCTGTGAGGTTATATTGCTATTTTTTATCAGTGAAACACTGTGAATTTGAGTGCTTAAGAGTTTTTTGTGAGTTTGAGAGCTTGAGAGTTTCTTGAGGTGTTTTTAAATGGCTTCTTCAAATGGTCCTTCAACATGTGTTCCTATTTTTACATGAACTCATTATCATGTTTGGGCAGTAAAGATGAAAGTCTATTTGGGAACTCTTGGCTTGTGGAAGGTTGTTGAAACTAATAAAGAAAAACCAGCATTGAGAACGAATCACACTCTTTCTCAGCTCAAAGTTTACGATGAAGAAATGTTGAAGAAGGATAGAGCTTTAACATGCATTCACTCCGGGTTAGCATATCATATTTTTACTAGCATTATGGATCTTGAAAATCCCAAGAATGTTTGGGATAAACTCAAAGAAATACATGAGGGAGGTTATAGAGTGAAGAAAATAAAGCTTTTAACTCTGAAATGAGAGTTTTCTATGCTGCAAATGAAGGAGGGTGAGTTGATTAAATATTTTTCAAACAGGCTGGTGGATATTGTGAATCAAATTAGACTTTATGGTGAAGACTTACCTGATGTCAAGGTGGTTGAAAAAGTCATGGTCAGTGTTCGTCAAAGATTTGAAGCAAAAATTTTAGCTATTAAGGAATCTTGTGACATGACGAGCCTAACCATTGCTGATCTTGTTAGAAAGTTAGGAGCACAAGAACAAAGGATTTCTATGAGAGCTCTTGAGGCAAGTGAAGGTGCTTTTCTTGCTGCTCATAAAGGAGTAAAGTTCAACAACTCCGTAAAGAAATATGAAAGCTCAAACAAGAGCAAAGCTTTTTTTTCTTATGCTAGTGGTCCGAATGAAACGTTTTTGCCATGTCATATTTGTAAGAAAACAAATCATGCTGAAAAGGATTGTCGATTCAAGGAGAAAGGCAAGTCCAAATTTCAGTGTACTTTTTGTGATAAGCCTGGACACAATGAAAAGTTTTCTAGACTAAAAAGAAGCAAGCAAAGAAGCAACCTCAACAACAAGCAAATGCAACTGAAGAGAACCAAGAGCAGGGTGAGAATTTGTTCATGGTTTCTCATGTTGCTGAACCATCCTATAACTCTGTTTGGCTTGTAGATAGTGGGTGTACCAGTCATATGACACTGGTGTCTGCATACTTCAACTCACTTGATAAGTCCTTTAAAATAAGTGTAAAGTTGGGAAATGGTGCTTCATTTTAGGTTCAAGGAAAAGGTTCAATTTCTGTGAATACTCACAAGGTAAAAGGAGAATCTACAATGTTCTTTTTATTCCTGATTTAGATCAAAGTCTTCTGAGTATTCCTCAAATGGTTAAAAATGGTTTTAGTGTTCAGTTTAAGGGTGATATTTGCTGCATATTTGATGTTTGTGTTTCTAAGTTTGTTGAGCTGAAAATGGAAAATAATAGCTTTTATTTGAAGCTTGATGTTGTTTGTGAACATGTGTACTTTGCAAAGGATGATTTTAGTTCTCTTTGGCATAAAAGGATGGGTCATTTTAACCTTAAAACTTTGAAGTATGTGCATTCAAATGATTTTGTGATAGATTTGCCTAAGCTGAATATTTCTGATGATAAGTGTGATAGTTGTTAACTTGGAAAGTCATGTACGCTGCCATTTTCTCTTGATGGTGTGAAGAGAGCTAATATGAAATTAGAGTTGTTTCACTATGATTTGTGTGGTCCCATGAAGACTTCTTCTATAAATGGCAGCAAGTATTTTGTGTTGTTTATTGATGATTTAACAAGGATATGTTCGGTGTATTTCTTAAAGTCTAAGCTTTGTGTGTTGTCAACATTCAAAGAATTCAAAAAATTTGTTGAAAACCAAAGTGACTGTAAGTTGAAGGTCTTTAGAACAGACAATGGTGGAGAATATGTATCCAATGAGTTCAATGATTTTTGCAGACTCTGGGATTCATCATCAGCTTACTGTTCCTTGTACTCCTCAACAAAATAGAGCATGTAAAATAAGGAATAGAACTATTTTAGAGATGGCAAGATGTATGTTGTTTGAAAAACATCTTCCTAAATTGTTTTGGGTAGAAGCTGTAGCTACCTCTATTTATTTGTTGAACAGGTTAGCAACTAAAGCTGTGAATGGAAAAACTCCTCTTGAAGCTTGGTCTGGTTCTAAGCCATCAGTGAAACATCTTAGAGTGTTTGGTTCAATTTGTTTCAGCCATATATCTGCTAATATGAGATCCAAGTTAGATGAAACAGATTAGAAAGGTATCTTTATTGGTTATTCTTCTCAATCCAAGGGGTGCAGAATTTATAATATGGAAAGAAAGAAGATTGTGGTGAGCATATATGTCATTTTTTATGAAGATTCTTACTAGAATTGGGAGAAGACTGATGTACAAAAACATGATTTGAGTTCGAACCTTGAAGAGATTGTCATAACTGATGATGGTGATAATGAAGAGTCTAGTGATTGGTCTGATATAGCAGACACAACTGACGCTGAGGTTATCAAAACCAAATCCTTAGTAAGTGTTTATGAGAGGTGCAATTTTATCTTTGTTGAACCAACATGTTTTGATGATGCCGCAAAAGTACTTGAATGGATTGATGCAATAAAGGAAGAGATTTCTGCAATTGAGAAAAATGGTACGTGGTTTGTTGCGCGTAATAAGTGCTACGCAAATGTGCAAGTATACACGTCGCAAGTTATAGTATAAAAGATATCGTCTCCACAGGGATTGGTGTTACTTCAAGAATCTAGTCTCTTGCACTGTAAAAAGTAAAAACACAAGTAAAAGATTATAGAAGTTTAACTAATCTAGAAAGCAAATAAGTAAAAGAAAAGATGAATTCAATTGAGAGAGATAGGCTAGGTTATCGTGAGTTGAGGTGTGATAGCCGATTGGATCGTCTTGGTAAAAGAGTGCACGGGCAACTCAGTTGCCGTGGCAACTTGCACGACGGGGTTGCCTTGGCAACTAATTGATGGTTGCCTGGGCGACTGGGCAGCAACTTCAAGGTTCGGCGGAGCGTTCTTCAATGGTTTCTTATTATCCCTAAGTCGAAACTCTAGCTACTTGTGCATGCCTTGATAATACATCCCTGCGTGAATCAAGGGTGAACAACAACCAATCCTGCGCTCCTCTTAGCCGTTGAAATCCCTAACTTATTCCTAAGCCGGATTAATCTTCACCATCATTGGATTGCATAAAGATCATATACATTCGTTTCTTGAATCTAACTCTCCCGATATTAGATAAATGGATGAAATCACGAGATCCTCTCCCAATTCACTCGCAAGCAATAATAAGAACCAAGAATGAATAAACCTTGAAATAGAAAAGTGTAAACTCTTATTACCTAAACAAAAACCAATAGTTTCTCACAACCACAAAACACAATAACCATAGCCAAGTAAATTTAGTTCATGGCTAGGTTCCAAAGAAACACAAGATAAACAATCCCTAGCATGAACCCAATCGAACAAGGAAGAAAAGATGAAGCTTGTCGAAAATTCCCCTTTGCTTCCTCTCTTGGTCTTGTCGAAATTCCCTCTTGCTCTCTCTCTTGGTCTTGTCGAAATCTCCTTGATATTTATAGGGCTAGGCCAAAGTCCTTCTTTGAGGAGGAGTTTGAGTTGGAATTAAATTATCTTTAAAGAATATAATTCTTTATTATAATTTTATTCCTATTAGAACTTCTCCTATCTTCTTGGAATTTAATTCTTCTTTAATCTCTGCATGGCAATCAAATTCCTTTGGGCTTGGGCCTTGCTCCATGTCATCTTGGGCTTGTAAAGTCATGAATTTCGACATCCATATTGCTTTTTGTCTTTGTCGACAAATGCCATGGCAACTGCTCAGCGTCTCCTTCATGCATTGCCCGGCAACTAGCTCGGCATATCCTTCATGCATTGCCACGCAACTAGCTCGGCATTGCTTTGGCAAGTGATCCTGCACATACACACAAAAAACACACCAAAGCAGCATCTATTTCCACAAAAATCACCAAGTTATGTAATCAAGCTCAACGATTGAAGGAAACATGGATTAATGCATGAATGGCTAACTATGCAACTAATATGAGCCTAAGTCTAACAATAATATGAGTAAAAGGGTAAGAAAAAAAAGTACTTTTGAACACTTATCACACCCCCAAACTCGAACTATTGCTTGTCCTCAAGCAATGCAAACTCATAATTACCTGCCAAGACTTCAAATTTTCACAAACTTAGCTTTGAACTTGATTTCAATTCTCTGAACCGGGCACAAAGTATGATTGGCTTTTTATTTTTCGAAAACCGAGGAGTTACTCGGAATCAAACTATAATGCTTGTGAGTGTGTGATGAGTTGTGTGCAAGTTGATTTTTCGATTCTATGCAAACAATAGGTTTTCAAATTACTTCATTGGGTTCTTTTTAACATCTTTTAACTAGAGCCAATTTCGGGCACCTCTAGTGTTTTATTTTTAGTTTTCTTAAGTTAATTTAATCGACTAGAGCCGGTTTCGGGCACCTCTAGTTAACAAGTAAATTTTTAACGCCTCCTAGAGCCGATTTGGGCACCTCTAGTGATCAATTTTTTAGCATATGCTAGAGCCAATTTCGGCACCTCTAGCATTCATCCAATTTTATTCTAATCCCCAATTGGTTAATTATCAACCTAAGTTTACTAGAACTCCTTAAATCAATCAAACCACAACAGTGTTTCATCAAATTTAGCATCATAGTAAAATTCTAAGTTTTTCCATGGTTATCCTAGAATAAAAATTCTATCAATTAAGTGCATTGGCAAAGTCATCATTGAATATTCATCAAATCTAAGCAATTCTTGTTCTAATTAAAGGCATGGCAAGCAGTTTATGTATCCTAAATGTAATACTTAAGATTAATGTAACTAAACATGGTAATTACTAATAACAATCCCCCCCAAACTCGAGTGAGGCATTGTCCTCAATGCATGCATAAAATGATGAGAAATAATAAAAATAAAATGCATACGAGGACTTACTCCGAGAGTTCGTCATCGTAGATGATTAGTTTCCTTCTAGTTGGCATCTTGATTTTCTTGCTTTAACGCGATGGTTGTTTTCTTGTTGTCGGTGGTGGAATCGATCCTCGTACGGGGTTGTCCTCATCATCCTCTTCATCAATGTCAATGGCTTTTCATTTGGAGGATTCAATTGGTGCGGTCTTTATTGGTTCAATGGAGGACTCGTCCGAATCTGAAAAATTAGAAAATGATTCCGTAGGAGTTGATTCAGGCATAGGTGCTTTACCTTTGGCTTTTGCAGTGGTTGCCGGGGCATCGTCAGGGTTGGTTTCCGTGGCGTCAGCTTCCTTGGTTGCCGTGGCAAGAATATCAGGGGGAAAGATTGGGAACGACACGCGATTGTCTGGGTACTTTTCTAGGATGACTTGGGTGATGGCATTGTTGTGCTCCTTCATGTACCGCATGAACATTAGTTGCCGATCTTCAATTTGCCTTAGGCGGCTTGTCAATGGGTTCAAAAGTGCTTCAAAGTGTCCCGGGATTAATGGCCGAGTTGCCCTGGCGTTAGGTGCTTGGGCATTAGGGATTGCCGCGGCGGCAGGAGTTGTCGTGGCAATTGGAGGCCTTGAAGAATCTTCCGGTGCCTCTCCCATTAGCTTCCAGATTAGTGCTTGATTCCAACCAGACTTGGGTAGGGCCTTTTCATCGGTAGACTCACTCGGGACATGCATCTCCTTGCAAAGATTAGAGATTAAGCAAGGGAAGAAAATATAACCCTTATCTTTTGAGCTGCATACAAAAATCTCATCACAAATAATTTTTCCAATGTTAATGATGTGATTATGCAAAATAGAATGTATGAGCAAAAGACGTGGTATATCAACGGTAGTATTGTGCGTGGAGGGCATTAAAGAAGTTTTAACAAACTTATTCCATAGTTTTGCCTCGGGTTTAAGCTGAAGGCGATTTACCGTGCCCTTGTATTTACCGTCGTTCCAATGAGTTCCCGGTATAGTGAGTTCTTGAAGCACCTTGTCGAGTTGCTTGGGATTGATTTGGTCAACGAAGGCTTGATGCTCGTCTTTCTCAATGTAAAGTCCATAAAAGGTGTTGATGCTTTCGGGACTTATAAGTATGGCCCGGTTCCAGTTGATGGCAAAAGATTTGCCACTTTTGATGTGCAATCCTCTTGAAGATGAATGGTTCAAGGCCGAAATCTTGATGAGAGTTGGAGTATTCAAAGCCTTGTTCTTCATGAATCTTCCGGCTTTCAAACTTGGATTGAAATCTTTCTTGAACCGCCGGTGTAGCAAACTTCTTGTATCTTGGTTCTTTGGAGGAACTTGGATGAACTAAAAGTTTAATCTTGGATGCCATTTATGATCTTGGTTGTGAGTAAAAAAAGAGAAAAGAAACTAAAAAGTTGCAAGATAGAAAGTAGGAATAGGTTAAGGGTGATGGGTTTTATAGAAAAGATAGGTGGTTGGATTGGGGGAAATCGAAAAAGGGTTTAGGGTTTGGTAGGAATTTTCGACAAAGGGGTTTTGGTTAGGATGAATTGGAGGCTTTATATAAGCCTTAGATTCAGCCCATTAGTTTCCTTGTTGAAGATGTTTTCCTACTTGGTTTAGAATTCCTCCTTTATCTTGAACTTCCTTTCCTACAATTCAAAAACAAATCAAATAAGGATTAAAATTAAAGATAAACTAATAAAGAAAATAAATAAAGATGTGTAATAGGATTCTTAGACTTGAATAAAAAAATCTATCCTAAAACTACTAATAATCGGCAAAATAAAATAAAAAATCGAAAAAATGAAAAATAAATAAAATAATAAAATAATCGACAAAAAAAATAAATAAAAATAAAAATATCAAAAGGGAGAGCATGCTCATGCATCTCCTAAATTGACCACTTCCTTGTTACGTTCCACATGGGCACCATTGTAGTGCTTCAATCTTTGTCCATTAACTTTGAATTCATGGTTGTCAGAGATGGACTTGATTATCACGGCACCATGAGAGAATGGTTTGACGACTTCGAATGGTCCCGACCATCTTGATTTCAGCTTTCCCGGGAAAAGTTTTAGCCTAGAATTGAATAGGAGAACTAGTTGCCCTGGCGTGAATTGCCGTGGAAATAGTTTCTTGTCGTGCCATCGCTTTGTTTTCTCCTTGTAGATTCGTGCATTGTTATAGGCGAGTGCACGGAATTCTTCTATCTCATTGAGATCCATCAAACGCTTTTGTCCGGCACTTTCCCAATCCATATTCACGGTCTTGATTGCCCAGTACGCCTTGTGCTCGATTTCCACCGGTAGATGACATGTTTTACCATAGACAAGTCGGAAGGGGGACATACCTAAGGGTGTTTTGAATGCAGTGCGATATGCCCAAAGTGCGTCATCTAGTCTTAATGACCAATCCTTCCTTGAGGGATTTACAACTTTCTCGAGTATACCCTTCAACTCCCGGTGGTTTGTGGGTGATATGCCGTGGCGATCTTGTGTGATATGCCGAAGCATTGCAACATCTTGGCAATTAGTCTGTTGTCAAAATGCTTGCCCCCGTCACTGATAATTACTCTCGGCATCCCAAACCGTGTAAATATGTTTTTCTGCAGAAATCGTTGCACGGTCTTGGAATCCTCGTTGGGAACTGCAGCTGCCTCTACCCATTTAGACACATAGTCGACGGCGAGTAAGATGTAGAGGTTGCCGAATGAAGATGGGAAAGGTCCCATAAAATCAATCCCCCATACATCGAACAGTTCCACCTCGATGATGTTCTGGAGTGGCATCTCATGTCGTCTAGAGATATTGCCCGTCCTTTGGCAACGATCACATTGCTTGTAAAAGTCTTGGGCATCTTTGTACAATGTTGGCCAATACAAACCGGATTGCAAGACTTTGGCCGCGGTACGAGTTCCTCCAAAATGTCCTCCATAGGGTGAAGAATGGCATTACCGGAGTACATTCTATTGTTCTTCTTCAGGGACACATCGGCGTATAACCTGATATGCACATTGTTTAAACAACAGAGGCTCGTACCAAAAGTAATGCTTAGCATCATGGCGGAACCGCTTCTTCCCTTGGTGAGTAATGCCATAAGGAAAAATACCACAAACAAGGAAGTTAACTAAATCCGCGTACCAGGGTATTGCCAAGGTATGTGCTGCCGTGGCGACTGCTCCCAAGATTGCCGAGGCGTGCGCGTCAAAGACTGCTGCGGCGTCGAGAGTTGCCGAGGCGTGTGCATCCATGGTTGCCAAGGCGTCATGGGTTGCCGAGGCGTCGAGGGTTGCTGAGGTAACTAAAATTTGTTCATCCGGGAATGCATCACATATCTCAAGATTCGCGTCCTCCTCCTTATTGCGTTCCAAACGTGATAAGTGATTGGCCACTTGATTTTCTGTTCCTTTCCCGTCCTTAATTTCAATATCAAATTCTTGTAAAAGTAATATCCAACGAATCAAACGAGGTTTAGCATCCTTTTTAGCAAATAAGTATTTGATTGCCGAATGGTCCGTATGAACAATTACCTTTGTACCAATTAAGTAGGATCGAAACTTGTCAAATGCGAAAACTACAGCTAGTAACTCTTTCTCTATTGTTGTGTAATTCGCTTGAGCACCATTAAGAGTTTTACTAGCGTAGTATATCACATGGAAGGTCTTACCTGTGCGTTGGCCTAAGACTGCTCCTACCGTGAAATCACTTGCATCACACATGAGCTCAAAAGGTAGCGTCCAATCTGGTGGAACGACAATTGGTGCCGAGGCAAGCTTTTTCTTTAGGGTTTCGAATGCTTGAGTGCAAGAATCATCAAAATTGAAGACTTTATCCTGTTCAAGCAGATTACACAAAGGTTTAGTAATTTTAGAAAAATTATGAATGAACCTCCTGTAAAAACCTGCATGTCCGAGAAAACTTCGAATTCCTTTAACCGAATTTGGTGGGGGTAATCTCTCGATCACGTCCACCTTGGCTTTGTCTACTTCAATTCCCTTGGATGAAATCTTGTGGCCGAGCACTATTCCTTCATCTACCATAAAGTGGCATTTCTCCCAATTGAGGACTAAATCCGTTTCTTCACATCTTGCTAACACCCTCTCTAAATTGCCGAGGCAGCCGTCGAAGTCATTACCAAAAACCGAAAAATCATCCATGAAGATTTCAAGGAAGTCTTCGACCATGTCTGAAAAGAGTGCCATCATGCATCTTTGGAAGGTTGCCGGGGCGTTACATAATCCGAACGGCATCCTTCGGAAGGCATAAGTACCGTATAGGCATGTGAAGGTTGTCTTTTCTTGATCTTCTGGTGCTATGGCAATCTGATTGTAACCTGAATAACCATCAAGAAAACAATAAAAGGGTTTACCTGCAAGACGGTCAAGCATTTGATCAATAAAGGGTAATGTGAAGTGATCTTTCCTAGTGGCTTTGTTTAGCTTTCGATAGTCCATACAAACCCTCCAACCGGTCACAGTCCTGGTTGGGATAAGTTCATTATTTTCATTGCTTACTACTATTATACCTCTCTTTTTCGGTACACATTGTACCGGACTTACCCACGTACTATCGGAGATAGGGTATATAATGCCGGCGTCAAGCCACTTGATGATTTATTTCATTACAACCCCTTTCATGGCATGATTCAGTCTCCTCTGGGCCTCAATTGAAGGTTTGTGATCATCTTCCAACAAGATCTTGTGCATGCATGCACACGCGGGCTAATTCCCTTCAAGTCGGCAATTGTCCACCCTATTGCCTTTTTATGTAGCTTCAACATGTTGATCAGCTTCTTTTCCTGCTCAGGCTGTAACTTAGAAGAAATAATTACAGGTAATGTATTATCGATCCCTAAGTATACATATTTCAGTTGCTCTGGCAATTGTTTCAACTCAAGAATTGGTGGATTTTCGATAGAGGGTTTTTCGAGTTTACCTTCCTTACCTGAGTAATCCAGTGGTTCAAAGTATGTACCTGGTCGGTTGACTAGCCAATTTGCCTCTTCTTGTTGTTCCTCATCGACCGGTTCTTCATACTCCTCATGTTTCTCTTGGTCGGCAATGTAGTTGCCGAGGCAACTAAATTCCTCATCGAAGTTAAACTCTGCCGTGGCATGAAGTAGTTGGCATTCTTCTGGATCATCGGCATGCCTTAGTGTTTGGAACACATTTAGTTTTACCTGCTGGTCATTCACCCTCATTGTGAGTTCTCCCTTTTCAACTTCGATCAAGGTTCTCCCTGTCGCTAGGAATGGTCTCCCGAGAATGATAGGTGCATGCTCATCTGCTTCACAATCCAAAACAATAAAGTCAGCGGGAAAAATGAATTTATCAACTTTTACCAGTATGTCCTCGATTTTTCCTTCTGGATGCACATAGGATCTGTCGGCTAGCTACAGCATGACTGTTGTAGGTCTTGCCTTCCAGATTCCTAGTTTTTGGAAAACCGATTTAGGCATCAAGTTTATGCTAGCCCCAAGGTCGCATAATGCTTTCCCGACATAGTGATTTCCAATGGAACAGGGTATTGTGAAACTTCCAGGATCCTTCAACTTGGGTGGCATACGATTGTGCAACATTGCCATGCATCCCTCTGTCGCGGCCACTGTTTCAAACTCTCCTAGCCTTGTTCTCTTGGACACAATGTCTTTAAGAAACTTGGCATAGTTTGGCATTTGTTCAATTGCTTCCACCAATGGCAAGTTGATGTGGACTTGCTTTAGGATATCAAGAAACTTCTTGAATTGATATTCTTGCTTTTGTCGCTTCAACCTTTGTGGGAATGGTGGTGGAAGTCGGATATCTTCGATCCTTTCATTGGTTTGAAATCTGATTGACGACATTGCCGGGACATCCGGAGTTGCCGATCGTTATCAATCGGGGTTGCCGAGGCATGCTTATCACAAGAAGCCGAGGCGTCATCGGTTGCCGAGGCATGTTTATTGTCGGTTGCCGCAGCAATTCCTGGTTCAGCATCTGAGGCTTTGCCGCTAGGTTCGTCTTGATCTTTTTGTGGAGTTTTGTTTGACGAGCGGGTTTGAACCTCTCTAAGTTGTTGGCCACTTCTGTTTGTGATTGCCTTACATTGCTCATGGCCGTTCCTCTTGCGACTTCAGTATCGCTAGGTAAACCTCCTTGTGGTCTAGTGTTCAGATTTTGAGCAAAACGTCCGACTTGATTTTCCAATGATTTGATTGCCGCCTCTTGGTTTTGCAATCTCATCTCGGTCTGTTAATAAAAGCATCAGTTCTTTTTATGAAATTACTATTCTCAGCCATATAAGATTCAGTTTTCATCATAAAAGCATTTAGAGAATTTTCCAAAGAACTAGATGTCGCCGGTTGTTGCTTTGCGCATCCGCATTCGCGTGGCATATTCTCACTGGAATCCCGATGCTTGTGCATTCTGATTGTTCTGGTTTAGAGCATTGTTGGGATTACTCTATGAAAAATTCGGTGCTTCTTCCAAGCTGGATTGTATGTATTTGACATCATGTTGTTGCTCGATTGTAATTCCCCACATAGAAGCTAGATTCCGATTCTGCATACATTCGGAAGAATTATGGTTATCGCCACATAACTCACAAAAAGAATCCATTGCCTTGACTTCATGTGTGTTGTTTGGTTTTTGCATGTTCGGACCATCTTGGTTAAAGCGGCCAATTGTGCGAAATTGAATCTGATGATCCTAGTTCATGTATTGTGGCTTAGCGTCGAACTCCTCCTCTTCTAGTAGATGGGAATTGATAATCATTCTTGGACAGCCTGTTTAAAATTTGCATTGCTTCTTCCGCGACTTATCTAGGAGTATGCCGTTTGCCGAGGCATCTAGCATCATCCTTGTTGGTGTATTCACGGCGTTGTAAAACATTGTTACTTGAGTCCACACCGAAATCCGTGTAGGGGCATTTGTGTAGAAGTTCTCTATATCGCTCCCAAGCCTCGTACATGGATTCAACATCCGCCACCGAAAAGAAGTAATGTCGTTACGAAGCTTATCACCAAATTTGTAGGATTAAATCTAGCAAGGAAATCACGACAAAGATCAGTCCAAAATGCTATGGATCCGCAGAATGCTATTCAGCCATGTTTTCGCCCTATCCTCGGTGAATAGGGAATAATCTTAATCGTAGGACATCGTGGGTGACTCAGTATATCTTGAACGAGTTGCAAATCTCGAAGAAAGATTTCAGATGTTGTCGTGCATCTTCGATTCTTTGAGAGCCGCCAAATTGACCTATTGTGTTGATCATATTAAACATTACCGTTTCAACTCAAAGTGGTCGGCTTCAATTTCGGTGCGACAACTCCTGGGTTAAGTCCATCAAGATCTTCTTCAAGATAGTCTCGAATAGTTCTGTTTCGTGCAAGAATCACTCCTCCTCCCGCCGAACATCTTGATTAATATTGCCGTCTTGATTTGCCATTGCTTCTCTTATCCTTCGTCTAAGTCTTTGTAAGGTTCGTTCGATTTACGGATCAAAGGGGATATTACAGGTGAAGTCGGTCTTGCCCTGGTCATATACCAATGCAAAACCAAAGTTTGTTAGCCCTTTGAATTTTAAACAAGAAAAATAAAAAGAAAGTGCAAGAAAGTAAAAACAAAGTCGCTATTGCCAATCCCGCAACGGCGCCAAAAAACTTGTTGCTCGTAATAAGTGCTACGCAAATGTGCAAGTATACACGCCGCAAGTTATAGTATAAAAGATATCGTCTCCACACGAGATTGGTGCTACTTCAAGAATCTAGTCTCTTGCACTGTAAAAAGTAAAAACACAAGTAAAAGATTATAGAAGTTTAACTAATCTAGAAAGCAAATAAGTAAAAGAAAAGATGAATTCAATTGAGAGAGATAGGCTAGGTTATCGTGAGTTGAGGTGTGATAGCCGATTGGATCGTCTTGGTAAAAGAGTGCACGGGCAACTCAGTTGCCGTGGCAACTTGCACGACGGGGTTGCCTTGGCAACTAATTGATGGTTGCCTAGGCGACTAGTTGGGCAACTACTTGGGCGACTGGGCAGCAACTTCAAGGTTCGGCGGAGCGTTCTTCAATGGTTTCTTCTTATCCCTAAGTCGAAACTCTAGCTACTTGTGCATGCCTTGATAATACATCCCTGCGTGAATCAAGGGTGAACAACAACCAATCTTGCGCTCCTCTTAGCCGTTGAAATCCTTAACTTATTCCTAAGCCAGATTAATCTTCACCATCATTGGATTGCATAAAGATCATATTCATTCGTTTCTTGAATCTAACTCTCCCGATATTAGATAAATGGATGAAATCACGAGATCCTCTCCCAATTCACTCGCAAGCAATAATAAGAACCAAGAATGAATAAACCTTGAAATAGAAAAGTGCAAACTCTTATTACCTAAACAAAAACCAATAGTTTCTCACAACCACAAAACACAATAACCATAGCCAAGTAAATTTAGTTCATGGCTAGGTTCCAAAGAAACACAAGATAAACAATCCCTAGCATGAACCCAATCGAACAAGGAAGAAAAGATGAAGCTTGTCGAAAATTCCCCTTTGCTTCCTCTCTTGGTCTTGTCGAAATTCCCTCTTGCTCTCTCTCTTGGTCTTGTCGAAATCTCCTTGATATTTATAGGGCTAGGCCAAAGTCCTTCTTTGAGGAGGAGTTTGAGTTGGAATTAAATTATCTTTAAAGAATATAATTCTTTATTATAATTTTATTCCTATTAGAACTTCTCCTATCTTCTTGGAATTTAATTCTTCTTTAATCTCTGCATGGCAATCAAATTCCTTTGGGCTTGGGCCTTGCTCCATGTCATCTTGGGCTTGTAAAGTCATGAATTTCGACATCCATATTGCTTTTTGTCTTTGTCGACAAATGCCATGGCAACTGGCTCGGCGTCTCCTTCATGCATTGCCCTGGCAACTAGCTCGGCATATCCTTCATGCATTGCCCTGGCAACTAGCTCGGCATTGCTTTGGCAAGTGATCCTGCACATACACACACAAAAACACACCAAAGCAGCATCTATTTCCACAAAAATCACCAAGTTATGTAATCAAGCTCAACGATTGAAGGAAACATGGATTAATGCATGAATGGCTAACTATGCAACTAATATGAGCCTAAGTCTAACAATAATATGAGTAAAAAGGTAAGAAAAATAGTACTTTTGAACACTTATCATGGTTCTTAACAGATCAACCTAGTGAAAAGCATGTTATTGGTGTGAAGTGGGTGTATAGAACCAAGTTCAATCCTGATGGCATTATGTTTAA
Organism: Hibiscus mutabilis; assembly: GCA_019671005.1. NCBI lineage: Eukaryota > Viridiplantae > Streptophyta > Magnoliopsida > Malvales > Malvaceae > Hibiscus > Hibiscus mutabilis. The sequence goes on along the minus strand of CM033737.1, from coordinate 1,640,514 downwards.
GCATAAAGATAGATTGGATGTAAAGGGGTATGCACAGATAGGTGGAGTTGACTACAGTGACACATTTGCACCTGTTGCTAGACTCGACACCATAAGATTACTTATTGCTATTGCTAGTCAATTGGGCTAGAATGTGTTTCATTTGGATGAAAAATTAGCTTTCTTGAATGGAGAGCTTGAAGAAGATATTTATGTTTACCAACCTGAAGGTTTCTTGGTTCCAGGAAAGGAAAATCAAGTGTACAAGCTTAAAAGGGCACTTTATGGCCTAAAACAAGCACCAAGAGCTTGGTACTACAGAATTGATTCTTATTTGCAGAAGTTGGGTTTTCAAAGGAGCGTTAATGAAGCTACTTTGTATCTTAAGAAAGATAAGAATGATGATTTGCTTGTTGTTTCTCTATATGTTGATGATTTATTGGTGATAGGAAGCAATGACAAAGTTGTTTCAGAATTTAAATTGAGTATGAAAAAAGAATTTGAGATGTCTGATCTTGGCTTGATGAGCTATTTTCTTGGGATATAAATTAATCAAAGCAAGGTTGGTATCTTCATTTCACAAAAGAAGTATGCTGAACGGGTGTTGAATCCTTCGAAAATAAAATACCTACTTGTTCTTAAGGATTTGTAGTAGTGGCAAGTAGGGTCGTACCCACAGAGAGTGGTCAGAAGGTATAACTTACTAGCCTAGGTTAATTGTGCGAATGAAAAGTAAAAGGGGGCATGTTTTGTTGTGTAGTTTTCTGAAGAGAAAGCAATAACTAAGGTTGGTTGTACGAATGGTTTGTGATGTCTAGCCAAGTTGTTTGCAGTGTTTCAATTCAAGTATTAGATCACAGACTTCAAAAGATAACCTGCATATTTCTTAAATTAGCTTGGTTATTAAGTTAGATGATAATCCACAAATAACCTAAGAATTCTCTTTTTTTAATTAGCTAACAACCTAATAGTCCATAAGTTGTTAACACTTATTATCTAGGTTAAATCCTTAGATAGTCCACTTTAGATAAAACATATCAAATAACATTAAGGGATTAAGAGACCAAAACACATATATTCAAAAAGTAATAATCCACACAAGTTAAATATACAATTTCATACGTTCAAAAACCATAGTCCAAGTTTTCTTACCGCTTGTATCAATAATCCATGATCGGTTGATTGTGAATGTATAATCTAACACACACAATTGAATGAGCCCAAAAGATATAAAAATACTTTAAATTGTGAAGAATATTTAAGAACAAGAAGTCTCACTAATAAATGTATTGAAAACCTAGAAACAAACTTGACTAGAACTAAGGGTTTAGCTACTTATCCTATTTATAGATGAGGAATTATAAATCAAGTAGGGGAAGGAGTTACAATAAAGTATAAAACCCTAATCCTACATTAAATGTAATTTAATATAAAATGAAAGTCTAATTAATGTAGGATTTCTTTTCTTCTAAGCAACCACGACAACATAGGATTTGTGTGTGCTTTGTCTCCAGCGTCCGTATGGCTTATACGTTAGCATATGTGTTTTAAGGCTCGTTCACATGGCTCTCGTCCGCGCTCTGAGGTTCGTGATCGGTCTTCATCATTACATTTTGGTGTATTAGCGATCTTCTACCCACGTAAGCTTTCACAATGATGGATACGTCCGCCCATATTCTGGTCTACATACATTGACGTCCGCGTGACTTATGCTTGTGTTCGCCTACTCAACCTTTAGTGTTCGCTTGTTCTTCCACATTTGCATTCCCATATACTGGTTCGTAACTCTGCTTCCTTATATGTTCGCATAGCCTTAGTTGGTCTGTTTGCACTTGAATGTTCGTATGTCTGTATTACTTTTGGATGTTCACAGGTCATTCTACAAAGTGTAAAAAATGTTCTAGTATCATCTTTTTATGCATGGAATATTATTTAGTTGTTAAAACACCCTGAAAGCTAAATAGGAACCAAAACAAGGACTTGTAGATAGATTAGTGTGCTAAAACATAGGGAATTATATAAGAAATACATGCAAATATACGACTTATCATATACCCCTACACTTAGATTTTCGCTTGTCCTCAAGCAAACTGAAGCTTCGAAACCCAGGGTCCATTCGGTAAATAGAAAGGATAAGAATAGTAATAAGTCATGATTGCAATTTAGCACAAAGAAATAGTCATCCAATTAATTTCATGTTAAGGATGAAGCAGAATCAAACACACTCACATAGGATTCACTCTTGTTCGCTCAATGTGTTTAAGGTACAACAGCACTCAAGTCAAAGCATGTAAAAGATTCTTACCATAGGCTCACAAATATATCACATCTCCACCACTGTTCGAATCGATTCGCAAGATCAAAAGGTCTTGAAATTTGAAAAACTTTATACTTCTTTTTTTTCTTTTCTTGTGTATCTAGCGTTTGCATAATTAATCTTTAGGAGGACAAGAATTCATCTCTGTTCGTACAACTTTTCTTCTTTTTTTGTTTTTTTTAACAAGACAAGAATTTTTATTTTTCCTTGTTTTTTGTCCTTTTTCTTTTACTCTTTTTGCTTGATCTTTCTTTTTCAGGAAGATATATAGTTCTCAAATTCGGGTGCAAATTGGGGAAATCAATAAAAAGGAATTCGGCTTGTAATGTGGTTAATTTCCTAACAAAAAGCTTAGGCTTAAAAGTGGTTCTACCAGGTCAGGTTTTTTGGCTCGTGGTTCATAATTAAGTGCTTTAATCATCTCAAGTAATTCAATCATGCGTGGCTTCAACATGTATAACAATCCAAGTTCTAGAAGAAACTAATCATGTTTGACAAACACTCAATGAAAGAAAATATGAAGCATAAAAGATGTATGCTTATTAAGGCTCAAGTCCCACAAAAAGGGTTTATGTTGTGTACAATTCTATCTATCCGACTATCAAATCAATTAATCAAACAAGATTTGCAAGGCTAAAAATTCAAGTTTCAATAATTTCAGCATGTTGGCTCAAAGCAAAAAATGTCATGCAGAAGTAAGTCATTAATAAGCATGAAATTCTCATATTAGACCTTATATCTAGCATTCGCATAATACCCTCCCCCACACTTAAATCGAACATTATCCTCAATGTTCCCTACACATGTGAACATAAATATGCAATTAAAAGTTCAAGGGAGAAGAGTGCTCCCTTGCTCGCAAAGTGGCTATGTAAGGTGCGGATGGTTTGGGCATGGGGTCATGTTCTAGATGTTGTGAATGGTTCTTGTGCGAAGGGCGAGGCTACCTTCCCCACACTTGGATTCTATCATGGTTTGTGAGGGGAAGTGTGCGAACCATTGCAGTCTTATACGGCACATCAGTATGTCGTGCGGACAACTTGCTTAAAGTTATCAAAAAATGATGGTGAGAAACTCTATGATCCTTCTATTTTTAGAAGCATTTTTGGAAGCTTACTCTACTTGACAGCTACACGAATTGATTTAATGTTTCCTGCAACATTATTATCAAGGTTTTTAAGTTCACTTAATGATGTTCATCTAAGAGTTGCTAAAAGGGTTCTTAGATATGTGAAGAGTACAATAGGTGAAGGGTTGAATTATTTGAAGATGGGTAGTGTGATATAAATTGGATATTCTGATAGTGATTGGGCAGGGAATTTGGATGATATGAAGAGTACATCCTGATATGTTTTCAACCTTGGCTCAAGTGCAATCTGTTGGAGCTCAAAGAAGCAACAAGTTATGGCTCAATCGGTTGTAGAAGCTGAATACATCATTGTTGTTGCTGCTGCTACAAATCAAGCAATTTGGTTGAGAAAAATACTTTCTGATCTTGGCTTTGAGAAAGAAAGTGCTACTGTTCTTTTGTGTGACAGTAAGTCAGCTATTGCTATTGCTGGAAATCCAGTTCAACATGGTAAAACAAAGCATATCAATGTAAAGTTTCATGCAATTCGTGAGGCTGAGAAAAATTCATTGATCAAGATGAAATTTTGTTTTTCTGAAATGCAGGTTGCTGATTTGATGACAAAGGTTCTTTCAAGGAATAAAATTTCATTTCTCAAACATGAGCTTGGTATGATCAATATCAACCTCAAGGTGGAGTGTTGATGTATTGAGTCTGATATTGGATATCAATTTTTACTTTCTGTGTCAGTAGTATTGATAATTAATAGCTATTGTCTACGCTTTTATTAGTCTATTTAATCTAGTAAGTAGATAAATGCCAATTTAGACTTTTGTAATCCTTTTAAATGAAATATAATGAAGCAGAAACAAGTGTGAGTTTGTTACAACCTTTCATGTTCTATTTTCCTCTCTAAAATTGATTTTCTGCTAAAACTAGTTTTTCGCATAACTGCAAAACTGATTTTCTGGTTAAAACTGGTTTTCTGTAGAACACTAACATGCCATGCTCAAAGTGGTGTTCCATGATCGAAGGTCGAAACTGATTACCTATCTCTTATCAATATCCTTGCAGGTAACGGGCTAATAAATTCCAGCTTGAGGGTTGTGGTTTTTTTCAATTTGGATTTGATGGTTAAGTCTTAATTGATTCAATTTCTCAGTTCAGACGAGCAGCTTGCTGGTGGTTGCATTGTGTCCTCCTCTTCAGTCCTGTTATACCCAATCTAACCACTTGTTTTCGAGTTGATGTCCTTGCTTTGTTTGGGAGTCTTTTGCCTGGGTTTCGATGTATTTCTTCCCAATCTTTTATTTTTCAGAGATTGATTTTATTAAAATAAACTCTGCTGAGCAAAAAAAAATATGTGATATCAATTCTATATTTTTTGGATACAAAGTTTTTTTTTTTAAAAGGGATACATAGTTTTTGAATTCCACATTCAACAAATATTGTATGAAAACTTATACATAATTTTAGTATCATTTCTATGTGTAATGGAGTTTTTAATAGACTAAATAAAAAATATAAAGAGCAATCCATGTTAGGACCAAAATATATTCATATGAATAATAAACCCAAGATTTGTACATGTCAACCATTAAGAACAAAGACTAGATTTGCAGAAGCGTACCTGAATCCATCGATGGAGATTTTTTAAAGAGGGTTTGATCTTCCGAGATGATAGATTACTGTTTGCCACACAACTCTCTGATGGGGAAAAGAGATATGCAAGTTAACCTATATCTTGGGGACCACTACATCTTTATATAAACTAAATTAAAAATAGTTTATTAATATTTACAACTTTGCCCCTCATTGAGTTATAAATCTAACTTATGGTATCTACACTTTTAATTCCATGACAATTTAGTACCTATAACACGTGTATCATAATTGGTCACTTAATTACGTGTTAAACTTTATAATAGCAACATACATTATATATATGTGGCCACTATTATTGAATTTTAATCCAACAATCTCCCACTTGGGCAACATATGTTTCCTGACAAATGTACAACCTTATGAGCTCAAAAATTTGCTATCATGTAATAGGTATTCTATAACAATCTCGTTCATCAACTATATCCATATAGGATCAAAGCGGTCTTTGCCATATCAATCATGACTGGACCCATCAATGGTTACGTATACAAACATAATCAAATAACATAGATCAATCATGGATCCGTAGCATGGAAATTACATGTAAATGTGAACTGAACATGCCTATTTCCAACTGGTCCTCTTTAAACATAAGTGAGGTCCTTATCCAAATAAGAAAAGAGTGAATAAACTGAATACTTAATTTCGGATCAGAAAATAACCAAATACATAAATGTCTGAAAATAAACATAAACATAAAGTGAACACAAATAATAAACTCCTACTCAAACAATAATATCCTTAAATAATGTAACACCCATATGAGCAGCTCATGAAAGACCTTGGGTGGTAAACCTTTTGTGAGCAGATCTGCTATCATAGAGTTTGTCCTAATGTGTTCTATGGATATTTGTCCACTTTGCACTATTTCTTTCACAACTAGGAACTTTATGTCAATGTGCTTTGACTTAGACGAGCTCCTATTATTGTTGGAATACAACACTGCTGATTTATTATCACAAAATAATTTAAATGGTCTTTCTATATTCTCCAAAATACGCAGCCTAGTGACAAAATTTCATAGCCATATTCCATGATTTAATGCCTCGTAGCATGCTACAAATTATGATGCCATAGTGGAAGGAGCTACAAGTGTATGTTTGTCACTTTTCTAGGATATAGCTCCACCAGCTAACAGATAAATATAGCTTAATGTAGATTTTCTGCTATCTTGCCACCCAGCAAAATCAGAATCCGTATACCCTATGACCTCCAAATGATATGATTTCCTATATGTGAGCATATAATCTTTTGTTCTCTAAAGATACATTATAACCCTCTTGGCTGCTTTCCAATGGTCCATACCAGGGTTGCTTGAATATCTACCTAACATCCCAACAACGTACGCAATATCCGGATACGTACATACCTGAGCATACATTAGACTCCCAATACTTATGTATAAGGAACCTTATGCATTTCCTGAATTTCAATATTACTTTTAGGGCATTGGGCAAGACAAAACTTATCTCCTTTAGTGACAGGGGTGTCTATTGGTTTACTATTTTGCATGCCTAACCTTTTAAGTACTTTATTGATATAGTTCTTTTGTGACAATCCAAGAATACCTCGAGATCGATCTCAATGTATCTGAATTCCTAAAACAAAATAAGTGTCCCCAAGATCTTTCATTTCAAAATGCTTAGATAGAAATCTCTTGGGTTCATGCAGTAAGCCTATATCATTCATGGCAAGCAAAATGTCATCGACATATAAAACCAAAAATATATACTTACTCCCACTAAACTTGATACACACAATCATCAACAATATTCATCTTAAAATTGAACGAGACAATTACTTGATGAAATTTGCCATACCATTGACGAGAAGCTTGCTTGAGTCCATAGATGGATTTTGTTAATTTGCAAACTATATTCTTAGGGTCTCCCGACTCAAAGTTTTCTGGTTGCACCATATAAATTGTTTCTGCAATGTCTCCATTGAGAAATGCAGTCTTAACATCCATCTAATGTAACTTAAGATCAAAATGAGCTACAAATGTCATGATTGTCCTAAAAGAGTCTTTCGATGAAACTGGAGAGAAAGTCTTTGAAAAGTCAATGCCTTCTTTTTAGTATACCCTTTAGCTACAAGGCGTTTCTTATACCTCTCCACATTACCATTTGCATCTTTCTTGGTTTTAAAAATCCATTTACAACCAATTGGTTTTGCACCTTTAGGTAATGGGACAAGTTCCCAAACTTTATTGTCTTGCATGGATTTATACTCTTCTTGCATGGCATCAATTCACTTTTGAGAGTTAATACTTTGCATGGCCTAATGAAAGTTGATTGGATCATCTTCCATCATTCCATTGTCATCCTCATTTTCTTGGACAAACACAATATAATCATTCAGAATAGCATTTCTTCTTTCTCTCGTAGATCTCCTTAATGGCATTTGTTCTTGAGGTTGTTGAGTTTGTTCTTCTGGAACAATTACCTCATCCTGAATGGGAGGAAGCTGTTCGACATTGTCTTGTTGAGGTTCCAGATTCACTTCTTGATTGATGATATGTATAGAAACTTTAACATCATCAAAAGTGATAGTAGGAACTGAGTTAAAACTCTATTCCTCCTCAAAACAATGTCTCTAACCTTATTTCTCACTCCAAACTCAACATCTTCAAAAAATATTGCAGTTCCCGTCTCAAAAAATATTCTTAATCCTGGGATTATAAAATTTATAGCCCCTAGATTGCTCAGAATAAGCAATAAAGTATTTGTTTATTGTTTTTGAGTCCAATTTCTTTTCATGTGGCATATAAGGCCTTGCCTCAGCTTGACATCCTCAAATGTGAAAATGCTTTAGAGTGGCTTTTTACCCACCCAAAGCTCATAAGGTGTCTTTTCAGCTGCTTTAGTGGGTACTCTATTCAGAATGTACGCTGTTGTCTTCAATGCTTCTCCCCAAATGACTCAAGTAAGGTAGAATGTGCAATCATACTTCTTACCATATCCTTAAGAGTCCTATTACGTCTCTCAGCAACACCATTCATACTAGGTGATCATGGCATGGTGTAATGTGGGACAATACCACATTCCTCTAGGAACTTTGCAAATGGTCATGAACATTGTTCACCTGATCCATCATATCTACCGTAGTACTCACCACCACGATCAAATCGAACTTTCTTAATTCTTTTGTTGAGTTGATTCTCAACTTCAGCTTTATAGGATTTGAACACGTCCAAGACTGAGCTTTTTCATGAATGAGATATAGGTACCCATAACGTGAGTAATCGTCTATGAATGTTATGAAATATTGTTGACCATTCCAAGATGTCATAGGGAATGGCCCATAAATATCAGTATGAATTAATTCTAAGATGTCTGTAGAACGATTGACACCTAATCTCTTAGTTTTGGTCTGCTTTCCCTTGATGCAACCAACACAAACATTAAAGTTTGTGAAGTCAATGGACTCTAAAATACCATTAGACACAAGATGCTCAATCCTGCATTTTGAGATATGACCTAAGTATTTATGCCATAATGATGCTGAATTTTCTTTATTTAATTTACGTTTAGTACCACGTGATTCCACATGCAAGGTTTCATTATAGGATGTAATTGTATTTAGCAAATAAAGGTTGTCATAAGTACTTAAATAACCAGTTCCAACAATACCTGAATTTAAAGACAAAGTAAATTGGTTGTTTCCAAATGAACAATAATGTAACACCTCGATCCCGCCCCGGATCTAGAGCATCACATTCGGGTCACCCAAAATCGACCCATCAAAATTTTCTCGTTTAAAACCACAAGTTGGCAATTCTCAAAACGATTCATTTCCATAAAATCCACATAGATAAAGAGATTATAAGGGTTTACAAAATATGATTCCCAAATAAAATACATCGTTTGACCAAATAACAATAAATCAAAATAAAATACAGACTCGACTGTGGTAAGGTCCTATGAATACAATTAGTCCAAACTAAACATCAAGTATTGTACACTAAAACTGACCCGGTGCTGGGAAATCCTCCTCGATGTGCTCCTCCAAACGCAACCTGTTAACCTACGCACGGAAAAACCACAATTTCGCTCACTGAGCTAACAAAGCTCAGTGGTACATTTCTACTCTACCGCAATTCATAAATATCATAAAACAAGCATGCATGATAATATAATTAAGAGTGCACAGAAAGGCTTCTCAACATCTAAGGATCATCTTTTAGCCTATCCTAGCTAGAGCTTGCAACTGTCTTAAGACAACACTATTATGTAAGAAGTCTACCAAACCAACCCAGGCTTACCATACTCGAGGCCACTCCATCCGTCGAGCTATGTCCTATACCCTGATCACATAGCCCAAGGGTTAACTAGCCCATCAAGTTACTCGAGCTCACACAGCCCGCCGAGTAACAACCCTGCCCTGATCACATAGCCCAAGGGTAAAATAGCCAACACCTATTATCCATACAACAACATAAATAACATACATTCCCTAATGGCCAACGAAGCCCTATTATTTTTCTCGTGCTCACACAGCCGTCGGATTATCCGTGATCACATAGCCGTCGGGTTAGGATTATATCCGGATCACTATAACCACAGATACGTCCTAGACATACTTGGATCACAATAGCCACAAGCAGTCTTTTCCTGAGATCACACAGCCAAACAGGTTACTCGAGATCACATAGCCCATCAAGTTGTATTTCTATATCCTGATCACACAGCCCATGGACACGTCGGATGTACTCGATCACATAGCCCGGAGTACCCATCCCCTTATTTAAGTGCCCTTGCACCGACTCTAGGACATTTAGATTCCTAACCGAGATACAAACGTTATCACATGTTCCCCTGAGCATTAATACATCTCACCGAGAGATGAAAGGCGTCCAGCCAACCATTACCAATGCCCCAAGGCATGACTCGTTTGACACAATAATTAATATATTCTTTAGGATTCGTTACACCTTTCTTGTTAGATTATTTTGTTAGTTGAGGCAATCAGCCTATATGGGCGTCCCCTCAACACATAGCAAGGACCCCAATTTCCACATAGTATCAACCGATCCACCACAGATCCCTACGAATGATTAATACGAGCCACCCACACATTAATCACCAAACCATTAGTCATTTATTCACCTATGGGTTACCAACTTAATTTCATAGTTTTAGGATTTGTTCTATACCTTTAGGCACCCATCGGACCCTTTACCACGAATTATATAGCCCTTGAATGCGAACTCAACGTTTTTGGACAGATTGCCCAGTAAGTATCGATACTCCAAGGTTAGTATCGGTACTGCCCTCTGGGTATTGATACCCCCTATGAGTACTATTGCGCATAATAAGTGCTACGCAAATGTGCAAGTATACACGTCGCAAGTTATAGTATAAAAGATATCGTCTCCACAGGGATTGGTGCTACTTCAAGAATCTAGTCTCTTGCACTGTAAAAAGTAAAAACACAAGTAAAGGATTATAGGAGTTTAACTAATGACTAATCTAGAAAGCAATAAAGTAAAAGAAAAGATGAATTCAAATGAGAGAGAGATAGGCCAGGTTATCGTGAGTTGAGGTGTGATAGCCAATTAGATCATCTTGGTAAAAGAGTGCACGGGCAACTCAGTTGCCGTGGCAACTTGCACAACGGGGTTGCCTTGGCAACTAATCGATGGTTGCCTGGGCAACTAGTTGGACAACTACTTGGGCGTCTGGGCAGCAACCTTCAAGGTTCGGCAGAGCGTTCTTCAATGGTTTCTTCTTATCCCTAAGTCGAAACTCTAGCTACTTGTGTATGCCTTGATAATACATCCCTGCGTGAATCAAGGGTGAACAACAACCAATCTTGCGCTCCTCTTAGCCGTTGAAATCCTTAACTTATTCCTAAGCTGGATTAATCTTCACCATCAATAGATTGAATAAAGATCATATTCATTCGTTTCTTGAATCTAACTCTCCCGATATTAGATAAATAGATGAAATCACGAGATCCTCTCCCAATTCACTCGCAAACAAGAATAAGAACCAAGAATGAATAAACCTTGAAATAGAAAAGTGCAAACTCTTATTACCTAAACAAAAACCAATAGTTTCTCACAACCACAAAACACAATAACCATAGCCAAATAGATTTAGTTCATGGCTAGGTTCCAAAGAAACACAAGATAAACAATCCCTAGCATGAACCCAATCGAACAAGAAAGAAAATGATGAAGAAGGAGGCTTGTCGAAATCCTCCTTGCCCTAGATGCTTGTCGAAAATTCTCTCCTCTTGCCCTCCTTGGACTTGTCGAAATTTCCCTAATGCTCTCTATGCATCTTGTCGAAATCTCCATCTTATTTATAGGGCTAGGCCAAAGTCCTTCTTTGAGGAGGAGTTTAAGTTGGAATTAAATTATCTTTAAAGAATATAATTCTTTATTATAATTGTATTCCTACTAGAACTTCTCATATCTTCTTGGAATTTAATTCTTCTTTAATCTCTGCATGCAAATCAAATTACTTTGGGTTTGGGCTTTGCTCCACGTCATCTTGGGCTTGTATAGTCATCAATTTCGACTACCATATCACCTTTGCTCTTGTCGACAATTGCCATGGCAAGTGGCTCGGTGTCTCCTTCATGCATTGCCCTGGCAACTAGCTCGACATCTCCTTCATGCATTGCCCTGACAACTAGCTCGGCATTACTTTGGCAAGTGATCCTGCACATACACACACAAAGCACACCAAAGCAGCATCTTTTCCACAAAAACTACCAAGTTTTGTAATCAAGCTCAACGATGGAAGGAAACATGGATTAATGCATGAATAGCTAATTATGCAACTAATATGAGCCTAAGTCTAACAATAATATGAGTAAAAATAGTAAGAAAAATAGTACTTTTGAACACTTATCAAGTACCGATACGCAAATTAGATTCGAAAGAATTGGCTCTTGCCCCGTACCGATATGCTATGTTCTGTACCGGTACTCCATTTCGGTACTGGGATCGCCCCGTACTGATCCTTACCCTTACTGATACGCCTACCATAGTGTACCGGTATGCAAAACCTTTCCAAGCAATGTAACAGTGGGTACTAATACGCCCCAAGCGTATCGGTACTCGAACACGCTACTGGAATTCTAATCAAGTGAGGGGTACCGATACACGGAAGGGCGTACCGGTACTCGAGCCCAGATTTCAAAACCTGGAGCTTGGGATTACACCAATCCCACCCTTAATCTCCATGGTTAAGTCCCAAATCGTTCTTACAAGTTATTTAGAGTATAATAGGTGGTTTTCTATCCATTTTACGCATTAACAACGTCTCATCTTTGATTTACCATTAATGGGGGTTTAAAGCTCTAAAGACCTATCTCACACCCACATATCATAACACCAAGCAAAGCATACATTTTATGAGGCTCATGAAATGTAAGAGTCAGAAATGTACTGACCTCAACAAGCAAAACCCGAAATGAAGCTCCCACCAAGCTCTTACCACCTCTCTTCTTGGTCCAAGCTCCAAACTCAACCCCCATCAAATCCAATGATGTTTAGCTCAAAATGAAGATATTTTGATACTGATAAACTCTTCCTTGATGACTAATCCGAGATTCACACTCCTCTACAACAAGTTTCCAACTTTTACTTTAGGTTAGGGTGGAAATTAGAAGAATGAGATGAAGAGAGAGAGAGAGAGGACAAGGGTGACTTCACCCTCTTACAAAGATAGCAGCCCACCTTAATGAGGCATCAGCCCTTGTCTCCCCCAATTATGATTTTACCATAATACCCTTCCTTAAACTCATCCTAGGCTAAGCCCAACACCCTTAAACAAGCCCAACAACACATGGGAGCCCAAGAAGCCTAACCACAAGGCCCACATAACTTGAACATATGACCCGATGCGCCGATCTAATCCCCGAGTCAACGCCTATTGTTGACTCAAAAATTTGGGTCGTTACAACTCTCCCCTCCTTTAAAAAATTATGTCCCTAAAATTTAGATGGATAGAAAGGGAGATGTAACCAAAACAAATCTAGCTACTTCACCATTCAAACAGGATCACCTTGATTAGAGAAAGTTCTCCCTCAATCTACCTTAAACAGAACTATGGCGTAACACCACACGCTCTCAACACTTCTCTTGAGGTCTCCACGACTCATTTTCAACAACCAACGACACTTATGGTGAGCCACTAAGCATGGTAACATAACCAACCTCGACCCACATTCAAACATCAATTCCAAGGAACTGAACTCCATTGGGTGCTACCCCGGATAACGGCTCTCCTAACTAGCGTCCATCAACCAAAAATCAGAACTTAGACTTCATCTTATCTAAAACGCTGCACTGCTTCTACAAAACATTGTTGGGAACACATCACTTCTAACAACCATACCCCGTTCAAGCCATTAAAGGACAAGCAAAACCCTAACAAATGATCATTATCATCAATCTACCTTGAATCCAACAGCTCATTTCCCTAGACTTGGGCTACCAAGACAAGATTTAAACTTCACTTTATCCAACTATTTTCAACAGGATCAACAACCACTCTCGATTCCAACCACTTGGTCTTGAGAAATATCCAACGTCACTTAGGAACTCACACAAGCAACCCAAAATTTAGCCATTCTACTTGCGAAGGTCTAAACACCTTCTTCCTAACCCTTGCCTCAGTCCCAACCATCAGACGTGAAGAGCCATCTGACTGTTCTCAAAGATTTCCAGCTGGTCCATCTAAAAACATTTCTGTAATCACTCATTTTTATCTGTTTCTGTTAATATTTTAATATACTAATATAATAATTGATTAGTGTGGCTATCGTATGTTTACATATGAACATGTTTGTTATTAATATGTGTGTAATATATGTGTGATATGTGTAAATGCATGTATAATACGATATGTGGTGTATGTGTGCTATATGTGTATTGTTAGTATATATGTCAGTACGTGCATATTCATACTAAGTATGTGTGAATTAAGCCATTATATACAAGTTGGTATGTTATTTTAATTACGTGTGTTATGGATGATATTTTGTATGTGTACCCGTATGTAGTTATGCATGTGTGTGCTTGTGCGTATACATATACGGTATTATTGTTATAATTATTATTATGAATATTATTAATATTAGTATTATCGGGCTATGTTAAGACAGAAGCTGAATAATATAAAACCCAAATATTGATTAACAGTCCAATCCAATATATTACAAAAGCCCAAAAATATATATTACAGGCCCAAAATAACGTTACAAGGCCCATATTGGCCTGACCCAGTATACTAAAAACCCTAAAACTAAGTCTAATAAGTCTCTTTTATCTTGCAGTCGCCGTCATCTGGGCCGTTGGATCAAGTCTCGATCCAACGGTCTAGATCAGTCCAAGATCATCCAGTTGGCGCGCGTGATGTCACTCTCCAAACCGCTCGCCTCCCACTTGCGCGTGCAACGCACGCGCGAGACCGTTCATTACCCCTCTGCCACGCGTCAAGATCAGATGTAGCTGCACTCATCTCAAGGCCCGATCTAGGCCGTTCATCCCCCATGTAATTATAGCCGTTGGATCAGATCTGATCCAACGGTCGTGAATGGATCTGACAGAGGACACCACCACCATACTCTCTCCACTCTTCCACCATACCGCCGTACCTACCACCATGCTCAGATGCACAAAAAAAGTGGAAATACAGGGTGTCAGTACCAAATCGAACAAGATGTAATATGTATTATATTCTACAAAAACAGAGAAAAAACAGGCATATATGATCCAACAGAAAGTGTATTGTAAGAAGTTTTTTCAGAAATACAAAAAAGAGGCAACGCAAGTCCAGTGGTACATTTCTTGTTACTTTTATTGCATGCATACAAAAGATACGTAGTAAAAAAAGAGAGAGGGGGTTAGAGGTCGTTACCGTCACCGTTTGTGGGTCTCCCCTCCTCAGTGATAAGCCTTTCGGCTTTCCCAAGCCGGATATGGTGAATTGGAGGAAGGGGAAGGCCCCCTTTGTAGTTTTGTTTTTGGTTGAAAGCGTTTTTTTTTTCGTATTTCCTAGATCTAGGGCAAATAGAGGTGTATCTTCTGAATCCAACCTCGGATTCGTGTCGAGGATGGAAAAGGGGGTTATTTTGGTAGGTTTTTTAGGCTCGCCGGCGCCGGTTAGCGGCGGCCGGCGGCGGAGAACACGGCGGCCGGCCGCCAGATTCTGGGTTTCATAGGATCGGTTGAGAGAAAATGAAGAACAGGGGTTATTACAAAACTGAGGAAATGAAACGAATGGCCAAAATTTGGTTTCGGCCTAAAAAGAATGTTTATATAATTGTTGTTATTTCGTTAAATGGGTAAATTACACACTAAATCCCCCCGCGTTTCCAATATTTTCATTTTTGTCTTGCCGCATGGTATATTTACAACTCTGGTCCCTCTTGTATTTTAAAATCTTGCAATCTAGTCCCTAAATTACACTGAATCAGACTTCAAATGGTAAAATTACGCCTTTAACCATCCCGCGTTTTGAACTTTTCATTTTGAGTCTGCCCCTTGGTCTAATTATAGTTTGGATCCTTTTAGGTTCTGTTTGTTTCGCATTTTCGTCCCTAAATTACATATTATTGTTCTTTAATTTCTGCCACTGACTTTTATTTTTCTTTCATTTCAGTCCTATTTCTTTGTAAATACTCATGTTCGTATTATAATTGTATATGTTAATGTATTTTTGTCTCATTTTATATCCCTCGTATTTTATGTTTACATGTATATGTGTATTAAGTTTATGATAATTATGTATCCTTTTTTTGTCCGGTTATTCATATTAAGCATGTTATGTTTTAGTTGATTCGTACATGGCATATTTTGTATTTTTATATGTGTGTATGTTTTCTTGTTTTTAGGGTTACATGTTAGTGTATTTACCCTTTTTGTACGATATGTTGTCCCATATATGTTGAAATATATTTTATTTCTAATATGTATGTCTTCTTGAAATACATGTTCGTCTACACACGTATCTATTCCTGTCTTGTTATTGTGACATTTTAAATTTGCTTTTATTTACTGTTAAGCTTGTTACGTATATGTGTGTTTTAATTACATATTTTATTTATGTTAGATTAGTATTCTGTTATGTGAATATTTACTGTCTTTAAATTATCTGCCATGCTTTATATTTTTGCCACTAAGATTGCATATCGAGATATAAATTGTTAATGTGGTGCCCTTTTATCCGAGCGTAAACGGGGCCAATATCAGGCGTAGTGATAGTGGTTGGGCGTTTATTCTCGGATAACGAGGCCCTTAAAATTTATTCGCAATTATGACCGAATTTTAAAATAATTGTCACTTTAATCCGGAAAATCCAATATTAATAAAGCGGTAATTATTAAAGTACCAATTTTGGGCGGTGTAGGGGTGCTAATCCTTCCCCATCCGTAACCGACTCCCGAACCTAATATTTTTTGAATCTCTGGTTTTATGGTGTCCAGCCTACCTAAGTGGCCGGTGGCGACTCCATTTTTTAATTGCGGTTTCTTTTAAAACCTCACGGAATAAATATTTTATATCAAAAAAAATCTCGAACGCCTTTCAAAAACACTTCAAAAACCCACGTTTTTATTTAGCGATGAGAAAAAAGAGGGACATCGCTACAGATGGCGACTCCGCTGGGGATAATTTTTTGTTTTTCAAAAACAAATGAGAGTCAAGCTTTTAAAATAATTACCGCTTTACTAATATTGGAAGTTTCGGATTAAAGTGACTATTAAATTAACATTCGGTCATAATTGCGCGTTTATTTTAACGCATTTAAAATATGGCATATAAACCCGTCTTTTTAAGTGGGGGAAAACGCTAATGCTTTCGTGGAGATATTGTTCTCCCGTATGGGCCTAGCAAGTACCTTCGGGGCTCGAGTACCTTATGCTTTCGTAAGGATATCATTCCTTCGTACGGGCATAAGCGAATGGGTCCCCCTGAATTGAACCCGGTTGAAAGGAGCCTATAATGGGTGATGATCGGGGGCCTTGCTACTCTTAGTAGAGGACAGCGAGGACAATTCGGGTACCTCCTAGAACCAAAACTGCATATAGAGAACACATAGAAACCCACCCTGTTAGAGCCATGCGGATAACCTAGGTGTCTTAGATGGAATGTAAATAGGATTGCCTTGTTTGCTTATCGCATTTAATTTGCCCTTTTATTACGTACTTATCATTTTTGTCCGGTACTGACTTGTTTTCTTTTGCTTTGCTTTTGCATATCATCGCATTCGCATTACACAGGGGCATTGATTCCCGAGTGATTTCTCCCATAATAGAAGATTGTTCATGATAGACCAAAGGTTCTTTGACCTGAAGGAAGGGGGTCCAATTCCAGAGTTCCATCCCAAGACTAGGACAGTGATAGCCGAAGAAGAACCATTCAAGGACACCAAAACAGATTCGGTAAGCAGTGTCAATCCTGGTGACAAACAAGATGAAATACAAGAACTAAAGAAGCAGATGTCCGAGATGATGGACCGGATGAATGCCATGATGAAAGGCAAGCAGCATGTAGAAATCAGAAAAGATTTGATCAGGGAGCAGAATGCGGAACAGAATGGTCAGAATGTCAAAATAGACAACACCGTTAAATATGACAGATCGAATCCCTTTGTGATCAATCTCAAGAAGCAGACAAGTAGCATATCTGGGGTAGATACCCAGGGAACAGAGGCAAAACCAGGGGAAGTTCGAGAATCTAATGACATCAGAAGACATTATCCTATACCCATGAGATACACCGAGTTACTTCTGTTGCTTGTCGAAAGGAACCTTATCATACCAATGAAGTCTGTACCAAGAAAACCTCCTTATCCGAAAGATTACAATAGTCGTGTCTGGTGCAGCTACCACATAGGCGATTCGAGTCATCACAGTGAAAATTGTAGGGCCCTGAAGGACAGAGTTCGAGATCTTTTCAGAATGGGAATTTTGGATTTTGAAGACGGACAACCCCGATTCTTCAGCCAGCCAGCCGTTTCCCAAGGGGCAAAGTCGAAGGAAGGTCAATACCGAGCCCAAGGTTCGGATAACACAGAAGTGGGTCACTCAAGCGGGATAAAATTAGGAGTCAAGAATAAAAGCGTCTCAGAAGGTGAACTTGCACGCAAGTGCGGCCAGCTCGAGCATGAGAGGCACAATCTGAGCATGAAATTAAAGAACGTACAAGACGAGTACCAGAAGCTGCACTTTGAATTCAAGAGTTTCGGTCTGGGTGACACCGCGGAAGAGTGGGTCAATGGTATGATTCAGCTGAGGAACGGTTCAGAACGCTGGAAGCAGAAATGCAAGAATAGTAAGAATAAAGTCAGATCATTATCACAGAAGCTGGAAGAAGCTGAGGGCCAACGCGACATTCTCCAAAATGAGTTGAAAAGCAGTCTGGCCATGGAAGATATCCTAAAATCAAGTCTGCAGCAGGAAAGGAATGAATCACAAGCCTTTCAAATGGAAAACGCAGCACTCAAAGAACAGATAGTGAGGCTCGAGACTACTTTACATACCAGTGAGATCCGTACTGGGGCAATGACCGTTAAGCTACAAAAGGCCGAGCAAACAATACGGGAGAAAGACCGGGACATGAAGATGGTTACGACTCAAGCCCGACAAGTAGCTCAACAGGTAGCAGATTTAGCCGATGTAGCAGCACCAATAAGCCAGAATATGGATCCAGCATTGGACCGCGAAGGAAAGCTGACAGGACTGTTGAACGAGGTCAAGACATTAGGTGCCAGGGCTCACTGATATCTGTAAAACCCTAATACCAGATGTAATGAAACCTTTTGGTCTGAATGAAAGATGTCCTATAGGGACAAATCACTTTCGGAATCGATGCTTTATTGCATTCATGCATTGCATTTGCATCACGTCTTTTGTATTGTTTAATAATTTTATCATCGCATGGCACTTTATCATTTAACACTTGGGGTTCGATGGCAGAATTAGTTGGAAAATGGAACGAATTGAAGAGTCGAGGCTTGACCAGTTAGAAGAAAAAATCGAGAAAGAGCTTAAGAAGAAAGAGAAGATAAATGTTTTCAATACAAGGGAACTCTGCCTAGTCCCTGATTTGGTCATTCCTCCAGATTTCAAGGTTCCCAGATTTGCGCAGTATGACGGAACCAGCTGCCCGAAGATTCACTTAACCATGTTTTGTAGAAAAATGGAAGGATACATGAAGAATGAAGAATTGTTGATCCACCACTTCCATGATAGCCTGACGGGACCCGCAGTAGTGTGGTATAACCGTTTGAACAGAAACCAAGTTAGGTCATGGGGTGACCTCGCTAATGCCTTCTTGGGTCAATACAAATATGCTTTAGATTTAGCACCATGTCGCCAGTTTCTCCAGAATGAGAAAATGAGGCCAAATGAAAGCTTCAGGGAATATGCATTAAGGTGGCGATGTTTGGCGACCCAAGTCCAGCCTCCTATAGCAGAAGAAGAGTTGACTCCCTTGTTCCATGCAACGCTTCCCTCTTTTTTCTTCGATGTGATGTTGGAAAAATCGAGAAACGGATTCGAAGATTTTATGACAATTGGAGAAAGAATAGAATACGCAGTCAAAGAAGGAAAATTGGGGTCTAAGTCTAAGGACCGAATCGAAGATAAGATAGATAAAGATGGAGAGGTAAATGAGTGTCATCTCCAAGGTTCAATGAGCCGTAAAAGAAGGAGACCGACCGACAAATCGGGGTCATCAAGGAAAATTCCTCGGACGAGCGCAAATTTGGAAGTGTTTGGAACATCTATCTCAGACATTTGGCCTCATCTGGTAGGGGGTCACTATCTTGTTCCTAGGCCGATGAAAATTGCACCTAATCCGTATGCCCATAGTTTTGACTCGAGTAGCACATGCGAATTCCATATGGGGCACCGGGCATCCCACCGTAAAATGTAAACCTTTATTGGAGGAAATCAAGAAGCTGGTCAATGATGGAACCACGACACAAGAGCTGATCAAGCGTTGGGAAGACCAAGAATGAGGGGCAAGTCTACATAGTGCTGAAGAAGCCAGAGATGTCTCTACATTAAAATACCTTCCTGAAGTAATACAAGGAATCAACTCTACTACATGTGGCCCCCATGTGGTAAAGATCTTTTGTGATGGGGCATGTTTGTTGATTTGTATTTCAATAAAGAACACATTTCGCTTAACATATAATGTTTTTGAAAGACACTGGATATCAATTGCAAGATGTGACATTAGATAGATGTCGTGACAACGATGATGTGTGATCTTCCCACGGACTCGTCAAAGAAAGCGAGATTATTACTTTTTCGATGATGTTCAAGGACGAAAAAGCTCTAAATGTCAACCATGTAGAGTTGCTTGAAATTGAAACTCTAGGCATAATCTTCTAGGTAGTAAAGAAGAAACAAAACAAAAAAGGAAGAGAAAAAGAAAAGAAAAAAAAGAAATGAAAATAAAGAAGGAGAAAATAATAATAAAAAGTACTCCTATGTTCAAACCAGTAATAGGCTTGTTCGGATAAGAGTATGGAAATTTTTAGGGCACTCATTGAAGCGATAGGGTGGATATATCATCCAATTCAAGAAACCTTAGCTTCATGAGTGATGGTAATATTTTCAAATCGTGACTATGCCGAGTAACTTGGGGCAGTGTTGTTTGCTCCATCGTTGTCCTCAAGACAAAGGACTGTGACGAATTGATTTCCTCAAATAATGATAAAAGCAAAAAAAACAAAACAAAAAAGGAAAAAATGATGAAAAGAAGAAAAAAAAAAAGAAAAAAGAAAAGAAAGAAAATAGGCGATATCATAGGAAAAATTAAGACTCGCACCACCCAGAACTCTATTCCTAGAGTAATATTTCTGCGCTCAAGTGGTTATACAAGCCTACCCTTTTGGGGCGGAGTAGATAATGAGAATTGAGAAAGAGTAGCACTCTGCAGCAACGCGGTAATCATGAGGATGAATCGAGTCATCAGGGAAGACTTCACATCTTTGAATTACCAAGTGGTTGAATCTAAGCCACTCTTGCACATGATATCCAGAGCTCCTATGTTGTGTTTTCAAAATCTTGTATGTTAATCTAAATGATACCCTTCAGTGGAACACCAATCAGCAAATTGACAAGTTAAAGCAACAAAAATTTCCATGTATTACTTCAGGGGTAAGATCCAGAACACAAGGTTGCGGATACTATTGGAGCCCCTAACCAGAAATGACCTCACTATGCATAGAATGAAGATGATAACAGAGGTATAGGTGTCAGACAGCTCAAGAACAAGAAGCGAATTCCAGCCACGATGCCTTGTTTGGTTCAAGAAAATGAAGGACGAAACATGACAAGAATGAGCTTACAAAGTGAGGGGACGGTAAAAAGTAAATAGTGAGTCTCCAAAGAATTAAAGCACAGAGATCGATGAATGGTGTCCGTCAAAAGGCAACAAGAAGATTGAGGTTAAGAAGCATTTCGCTTACCCCGAGGATGAAATTAACAAATACTCAGAATGTTGGTTCAAAAAGACTGGAAGATAGCCGAACACGATCGAATGGGGCAATGCAGAACAAAAAGAATAGTAAGAATCTCTGCACACGCATGATATAGTGTTTGTTGGTGAAGCAGGTAGAGACCCCGAAGAAGAAAGGCGGGTGCTCGTGCAAAAGAACAAGAGCGGGTGCTCATTGAACAAAATTTGACAGAAATGAAGATCAAAACTGAGCAAAAGGAAAGGAAATAGAGAAATCTGAAGAATGACTTTTCAGGACATAAGATTTTAAAACAAGACTAATAATAAAAAGAAAAAGAAAAGAGAGTGAGAGAAAATGAGGATAAGAAAAGGAGAAAAAGAAACAAAGAAAAAAAGAGGAGAAAGAAAGCACAACATTGCATGCATCATATAGATAGGGGCATGTCAATTTTGCTTGTTCCTAAACAGGTATTTGAAGAATTATCGAAGAATTTACCAAAGTCCCGAAAGAACCGCAGCCATAGCGGTGGGAGATCCAGATGTTAAATCCTTCGGGTCAGCGGTAAGTCCTTCGGGCACGATGTTAAGTCCTTCATGCCACCAATAAGTCTTTTGAGCGTGGTGATAAGTCCTTCGGGCCATCAGTAAGTCCTTCGGGCATGATGGGGCAGCATATCGGCGTGAGTCCCCAAAGAACAATAGCCATAGCGGCGTCAGATCCAGATGTTAAATCCTTCGTGTCATCGATAAGTCCTTCGGGCACGATGTTAAGTCCTCCGGGCCACCAATAAGTCTTTCGAGCGTGGTAATAAGTCCTTCGGGCCATCAGTAAGTCCTTCGGGCATGATGCGGCAGCATATCGGCGTGAGTCCCCAAAAGAACAACAGCCATAGCGGCGCGAGATCCAGATGTTAAATCCTTCGGGTCATCGGCAAGTCCTTTGGGCACGATGTTAAGTCCTTCGGGCCACCAATAAGTCTTTTGCGCATGGTGATAAGTCCTTCGGGCCATCAGTAAGTCCTTCGGGCATGATGCGGCAGCATATCGGCATGAGTCCACAAAGAACAATAGCCATAGCGGCGTCAAGATCCAGATGTTAAATCCTTCGGGTCATCGATAAGTCCTTCGGGCACGATGTTAAGTCCTTCGGGCCACCAATAAGTCTTTTGAGCGTGGTAATAAGTCCTTCGGGCCATCAGTAAGTCCTTCGGGCATGATGTGGCAGCATATCGGCGTGAGTCCCCAAAGAACAATAGCCATAGCGGCGTTAAATACAGATGTTAAATCCTTCGGGTCATCGGTAAGCCCTTCGGGCGCGATGTTAAGTCCTTCGGGCCACCAATAAGTCTTTTGAGCGTGGTGATAAGTCCTTCGGGCATGGTACGACAGCATAGCGGCGTGAGACCCAGATGTTAAATCCTTCGGGTCATCGGTAAATCCTTCGGACACGATGTTAGGTCCTTCGGGCCATCAGTAAGTCTTTCGAGCATGATGGTAAGTCCTTCGGGCCATCAATAAGTCCTTCGGGCATGATGCGGTAGCCTTAGTAGCGTAGGTCCAAAAATGGCAACAGACTCGTAAAAAAAATGGAAGAAAAACCGAAGACAAAGATTATAAAGGAGAAGCCTACGTTTTAAGCCCCAGTCGGAAGGATCCATCAGCGACGCAAAAGGTTTTATATAGGAGAAACCAGCGTTGAAGGTGAAGAGTTCTATATAGGAAGGATTCCAAGCTGTACTGTCTCGAAGTGAAAAGTTCTATATATGAGGGACTCATAACTCGAGGCTTCAGAGCGAAGGGTTCTATATAGGAAGAGCCTGAAGCTCCAAGATCGGAAGGTGACGAAGCTCTATATAGGAAGAACTTACGAGCCTTAAGATTGATTTAAGAAAAAGCAGAGTTCGAAAGAACACGTGATTCTGAAGTCGTGAGCAGGGAAGTCGGATAAAAATGAGTGCTTATGAATCTTTGCTTTGTTCCCATTCCATAAGGAGAACAAGCAAAGAGGGGCAACTGTAATCACTCATTTTTATCATTTTTAATAAATATTTTAATATACTAATATAATAATTGATTAGTGTGGCTATCGTATGTTTACATATGAACATGTTTGTTATTAATATGTGTGTAATATATGTGTGATATGTGTAAATGCATGTATAATACGATATGTGGTGTATGCGTGCTATATGTGTATTGTTAGTATATATGTCCGTACGTGCATATTCATACTAAGTATGTGTGAATTAAGCCATTATATACAAGTTGGTATGTTATTTTAATTATGTGTGTTATGGATGATATTTTGTATGTGTACCCGTATGTAGTTATGCATGTGTGTGCTTGTGTGTATACATATACGGTATTATTGTTATAATTATTATTATGAATATTATTAATATTAGTATTACCGGGCTATGTTAAGACAGAAGCTGAATAATATAAAACCCAAATATTGATTAACAGTCCAATCCAATATATTACAAAAGCCCAAAAATATATATTACAGGCCCAAAATAACGTTACAAGGCCCATATTGGCCTGACCCAGTATACTAAAAACCCTAAAACTAAGTCTAATAAGTCTTTTTTATCTTGTAGTCGCCGTCATCTGGGTCGTTGGATCAAGTCTCGATCCAACGGTCTAGATCAGTCCAAGATCATCCAGCTGGCGCGCGTGATGTCACTCTCCAAACTGCTCGCCTCCCACTTACGCGTGCAACGCACGCGCGAGACCGTTCATTACCCCTCTGCCACGCGTCAAGATTAGATGTAGCTGCACTCATCTCAAGGCCCGATCTAGGCCGCTCATCCCCATGTAATCATAGCCATTGGATCAGATCTGATCCAACGGTCGTGAATGGATCTGACAGAGGACACCACCACCATACTCTCTCCACTCTTCCACCATACCGTCGTACCTACCACCATGCTCAGATGCACAAAAAAAGTGGAAATACAGGGTGTCAGTACCAAATCGAACAAGATGTAATATGTATTATATTCTACAAAAACAGAGAAAAAACGGGCATATATGATCCAACAGAAAGTGTATTGTAAGAAGTTTTTTCAGAAATACAAAAAAGAGGCAACGCAAGTCCAGTGGTATATTTCTTGTTACTTTTATTGCATGCATACAAAAGATACGTAGTAAAAAAAGAGAGAGAGGGTTAGAGGTCGTTACCGTCACCGTTTGTGGGTCTCCCCTCCTCAGTGATAAGCCTTTCGGCTTCCCCAAGCCGGATATGGTGAACTGGAGGAAGGGGAAGGCCCCCTTTGTAGTTTTGTTTTTGGTTGAAAGTGTTTTTTTTTTCGTATTTCCTAGATCTAGGGCGAATAGAGGTGTATCTTCTGAATCCAACCTCGGATTCGTGTCGAGGATGGAAAGGGGGTTATTTTGGTAGGTTTTTTAGGCTCGCCGGCGCCGGTTAGCGGCGGCCGGCGGTGGAGAACACGGCGGCCGGCCGCCGGATTCTGGGTTTCATAGGATCGGTTGAGAGAAAATGAAGAACAAGGGTTATTAAAAAACTGAGGAAATGAAACGAATGGCCAAAATTTGGTTTCGGCCTAAAAAGAAGGTTTATATAATTGTTGTTATTTCGTTAAATGGGTAAATTACACACTAAATCCCCCCGCGTTTCCAATATTTTCATTTTTGTCTTACCGCATGGTATATTTACAACTCTGGTCCCTCTTGTATTTTAAAATCTTGCAATCTAGTCCCTAAATTACACTGAATCAGACTTCAAATGGTAAAATTACGCCTTTAACCATCCCGCGTTTTGAACTTTTCATTTTGAGTCTGCCCCTTGGTCTAATTACAGTTTGGATCCTTTTAGGTTCTGTTTGTTTCGCATTTTCGTCCCTAAATTACATATTATTGTTATTTAATTTCTGCCACTGACTTTTATTTTTCTTTCATTTCAGTCCTATTTCTTTGTAAATACTCATGTTCGTATTATAATCGTATATGTTAATGTATTTTTTGTCTCATTTTATATCCCTCGTATTTTATGTTTACATGTATATGTGTATTAAGTTTATGATAATTATGTATCCTTTTTTTGTCCGGTTATTCATATTAAGCATGTTATGTTTTAGTTGATTCGTACATGGCATATTTTGTATTTTTATATGTGTGTATGTTTTCTTGTTTTTAGGGTTACATGTTAGTGTATTTACCCTTTTTGTACGATATGTTGTCCCATATATGTTGAAATATATTTTATTTCTAATATGTATGTCTTCTTGAAATACATGTTCGTCTACACACGTATCTATTCCTGTCTTGTTATTGTGACATGTTAAATTTGATTTTATTTATTGTTAAGCTTGTTACGTATATGTGTGTTTTAATTACATATTTTATTTATGTTAGATTAGTATTTTGCTATGTGAATATTTACTGTCTTTAAATTATCTGCCATGCTTTATATTTTTGCCACTAAGATTGCATATCGAGATATAAATTGTTAATGCGGTACCCTTTTATCCGAGCGTAAACGGGGCCAGTATCAGGCGTAGTGATAGTGGTTGGGCGTTTATTCTCGGATAACGGGGCCCTTAAAATTTATTCGCAATTATGACCGAATTTTAAAATAATTGTCACTTTAATCCGAAAAATCCAATATTAATAAAGCGGTAATTATTAAAGTACCAATTTTGGGCGGTGTGGGGGTGCTAATCCTTCCCCATCCGTAACCGACTCCCGAACCTAATATTTTTTGAATCTCTGGTTTTATGGTGTCCAGCCTACCTAAGTGGCCGGTGGCGACTCCATTTTTTAATTGCGGTTTCTTTTAAAACCTCACGGAATAAATATTTTATATCAAAAAAAAATCTTGAATGCCTTTCAAAAACACTTCGAAAACCCACGTTTTTATTTAGCGATGAGAAAGAAGAGGGACATCGCTACAATTTCTTTGCAACACAACCATCCGGTTACCCTCAACACAACTGTTGATCCATATTTCTGATGCGCTACTCTAATAACTTCCATACTGCTTGCCTTAACCGACAATAACTTTGGTCGAACTCAAATGGGGCAATCTTCCAACCCCACAAAATCTAGCTCAACAGATGCACAAGCTAAGCTACTATTCCCATGACTCGCCCTTAGGGCTTCAACCATGTTCATCACAACCTTCATTTACTCTTTTCAGCGGTACCTTTGCTCCGATAAACAACACACGAAGCTCTCATGTTCTATGGCCAAAACAAGGTTGCCGATCTCACGAACCCTGTTGCGGTCTTCCACTACTACACTACAGTTCAACATATCCAAAGCCACCAAACCAGCTATTCTCACGCAGACACGGTCTCGGTGAAGCACTTGGCAACGACATCTAATTGGTTTTAAACAAGTGTGCCTCCAACAAAGAATTCATTAAGTACCATACCACGAAGCGATAGGCACCAACAACGAAATCAATCTTACCTTTATCGCGGTTCTAGACCATAATCAACTGGTAAGATTGCCCATTCACCAAGGGTACATCCATACCCTTAAAACACTCACAACACTAAGACAAGGAACTATAAACCCTCGCGTCTACAGCGCAAGCTAAGAACACATTGCAACCTATAGATCCTTCCTTCAGCTAGCACTACGGAGCATAACGTCCATCTTAGAGAGGTTAAGATCCTACACAACCGACACTAACAACCAAATTCAAGAAATCTAAAACTTCATAACTTCTCACTCACAACATACGGTACACATACACTCTCAACAACCATCTACGGTAAAAACTTCATCTAGCAAAGGATGTAATTCTAGTTGCCATCTAAAGCAACAACAACCCAAGATTTACTAAGATGCACATCACAAGAACTGGTCTATTACACAACCGAAGAGCTAAACGGCTAACGTAACAGCTGAAACCAACAAAAAACTTAATTACCTGACACATCCTCAGTTGTAACATTGTCATCTCTGACCTGAGCAGCAAACTTCCTAGCAACGCCTCATGCGTCAACCCTGGCGGTGCCTTAGCTCCGCCTCTAGCAAAACTCTGATCGTGATGGGAAGCAGCCAACCTCTGAGACTGAACTGGTGAATCCTCATTTGTAACTGGACAGTCCTTTGCCATATACCCTGGTGCTTGACACCTATAGCAAACCCTCCGAAGAAAGAAACACACTCTAAGGTGATGTCGGCCACAATGATCGCATGCTGGTGGAAGCGATGCTCTAACAGAACCATCAACACTTCCTTCTGGTGTAGAAATCAAAGAGCCTCTACAAACCCTCGATCTAGATCATGTGTCGACTCTCGGTAACTGACCTAAAGTAACCCTCTTCCAACTCCTCAAAGCGTAAAACCTCTCATGCGGATAGGGAGAAGGATTCATGACATTTTAGGTTTCCATGTCACGACCTCTAAAATCCTTGAACTGATTAGATGTTGAACTCTGAAGTTGTTCAAGTGCCTTCGCACTATTGGCTAACTCGAAGAATATCCCAAGTGGACCCGCTGTGACATGTAATTGAAGGTCAACATTCAAGCCTATACCAGATGTAAAAACTGGTCCCTATACAGAAACTCTTATGTGGCAACCAACTCTGGAGCATAACGGCTCAAATACAAAAAATCTTGCTCATAAGCAAACACTGTTCGATCTCCCTATACCAGATGTAAAAACTAGTCCCTATACCAGATGTAAAATCTTCAACTCTTATGTGGCAACCAACTCTAGAGCATAACGGCTCAAATACAGAAACTCTTGCTCATAAGCAAACACTGTTCTATCTCCCTATACCAGATGTAAAAACTAGTCCCTCATCTCATCCATATGTACCTCACTGATGTACTTCTTCCGAAACTCATCCACAAAGGTATCCTATATCGGGAGCGCATGCTTTAGACCCAACTCTACAATCTCCCACCACTCGTGTGCATTGCCCTTAAGAAGGGAAACAATGCAATCAAGATCATCTTCTGAGCTTCCCTTCATCCGTCTCAAGATTCTTTGTGTGTTGCACAACCACTGGTCAGCCTTGATCGGGTCATCCTCACCCCAGCCTTCAAAATTCTTAGGCCCAAAACGATGAACCCTCTCTATAGGGGTCTTGCGAGGCATCTCAGATTACCTCAGAATAGCTTGCACCACACGCAAGAGGGCAGAGGTAAGGTCACGAAGTGTCCCGCCTCTTCACTACCGGCTCCACATTTCATCAATCCTTTTCTTAAACACAACAAACAAGGTGGCACATCAGGATTCCAGTCTTATAAGGTACACTTAAATTTAGAGACTTGTATTCACTAGACACATTACCATGACCTCTATACCACCCTGGGGTTTCCTAGAACCAACTAAACCTAAGCTCTGATACCACTAAATGTAACACCTCGATCCCATCCCGGATCTAGAGCATTAAATTCGGGTCACCCAAAACTGACCCATCAAAATTTTCTCGTTTAAAACCACAAGTTAGCAATTCTCAAAATGATTCATTTCCATAAAATCCACATAGATAAAGAGATTATAAGGGTTTACAAAATATGATTTCCAAATAAAATACATTGTTTGACCAAATAACAGTAAATCAAAATAAAATACAGACTCGACTGTGGTAAGGTCATATGAATACAATCAGTCCAAACTAAACATCAAGTATTGTACTCTAAAACTAGCCCGGTGCTGGGAAATTCTCCTCGATGTGCTCCTCCAAACGCAACATGTCAACCTACGCACGAAAAAACCACAAGTCTGCACGCTGAGCTAACAAAGCTCAGTGGTACATTTCTACTCTACTACAATTCATAAATATCATAAAACAAGCATGCATGATAATATAATTAAGAGTGCACAGAAAGGCTTCTCAACATCTAAGGATCATCTTCTAGTCTATCCTAGCTAGATCTTACAACTGTCTCAAAACACCAATATTATGTAAGAAGTCTACCAAACCAACCCAGGCTTACCATACTCGAGGCCACTCTGTCCGTCGAGCTATGTCCTATACCCTGATCACATAGCCCAAGGGTTAACTAGCCTATACTCGAGATCACACAGCCCATCGAGTTACTCGAGCTCACACGGCCCATCGAGTAACAATCCTACCCTGATCACATAGCCCAAGGGTAAAATAGCCAACACCTATTATCCATACAACAACATAAATAACATACATTTCCTAATGGCCAATGAAGCCCTACTATTTTTTCTGTGCTCACATAGCCGACGGGTTACCCGTGATCACATAGCCGCCGGGTTAGGATCATATCCGGATCACTATAGCCATAGATACGTCCTATACATACTTGGATCACAATAGCCATAAGCAATCTTTTCCTGAGATCACACAGCCGAACAGGTTACTCGAGATCACATAGCCCATCGAGTTGTATTTCCATATCCTGATCACATAGCCCAAGGATAGGTTTCAGACCGCATCCAGATCACATAGCATATGGACACGTCGGATGTACTCGATCACATAGCCTGAAGTACCCATCCCCTTATTTAAGTGCCCTTGCACTGACTCTAGGACATCCGGATTCCTAACCAAGACACATACGTTATCACATGCTCCCCCGAGCATTAATACATCTCATCGAGAGATGAAAGGCGTCCAGCCAACCATTACCAATGCCCCAAGGCATGACTCGTTTGATACAATAATTAATATATGTCTTTAGGATTTGTTACGCCTTTCTTGTTAGATTATTTTGTTAGTCGAGGCAACCAGCCTATATAGGCGTCCCCTCAGCACACAACAAGGACCCCAATTTCCACGTAGTATCAACCGATCCACCACGAATCCCTACGAATGATTAATACGAGCCATCCACTCATTAATCACCAAACCATTTGTAACACCCTAACCAGTATTCTATACTAAATACTAATTAGAGTATCACAATATTATTTTATTTTATTTTATTTTATATATATTTTTATTTTTACATAAATCATTTTATTGAATTTTTACCTTATCAAATTAGGTTCGATTTCAGGCAGTAATATAACAATTTTGTTCTAAATGTATAAAGAATATAACTGTCTAAAAACTGCCTAAAACAAAAATCTATCTGACTGCTCGATTTGTTTCTATTTGATTTTTACCTGATTTTTAATATAATAAAACTACTCGTCTTTTGCTTTAAACATAAACTAGTTTAAAAGTTAACACAAACCATATGTAACTAGTACATAACCGATTAATTTTAACATATACATGTCACCTAGAACTATCAAACACATCAAAAGATGACATTTCTGATACCGTTTTTATAATTTGGATAAATGGGATGCCCGCTCCTTACTCCGATATCTCCTTTTTACCTACGCGTGAAAACCATCACATGCTAAGAATATACTTAGTGAGGCAACAATAATAACCAATGCAATTAACATAACAATCATAATAATAGCATGTAAACATTTTTATGCATTTAAATCACTAGATATGACTTACCATAATGTTAATCATATATAAATATGATATACCTGGATATAAAATATTCTTTTCAATATACTTGCCAAAATTTCTAGAGTATATAAACTCTTTAACCCTTTTACCAAATATTTTCTGATTTCATAACCCGAATTCTTAGTCCGATTTCATAGCCCAAATATAGACCTATGAGGACCCTGGATACATGAGTCTAATATGCATCGAAGTTCTCCCGCACATTTTTAAGGCTGTGCTTACCATAATACCCGCACATTTATAAGGCTGTGCTTACCATACACTAAGTGTCCTCTATGTACACTATAGTGCTATCCCAGTTATGCAGCGTGCTGCTGGACTCTACGGCATGCCAACTATATCATGTCCCTCAACTGACTTATTTGGGCATTATTTTTGTATTTAATCCATTCATGGCAATGTATATCAATTTAAATTACATTAGGCAGTTCATACCCGAAATAACATTCATAGCATACCATCATCAATAACTAGTGATCAATGCATTTGTTTTCAACCCTTGACATATTTAAAATATGTCAAATATATGATCAAAGACATAAATATCATGCCAACATATAAATCAGGTAGACTTATCGCAAGTCTTACCAATGATGTATAAAACAACCATGTATCATGCTATGTATGCATTGCACTCACCTGATGCCTCACTAGTAAAACTTACTATAGCTTGTAACGTTACTTTTGAAATTTTTCCTTAGCTTTAGACTTGCTCGCAAAACGATCTTGATCACGTTCACGATCTATAAAATCACCATTTACCAAATACATACATTTCAAAGCGTATGTTAGTATCATTCTAACATAAGCATATATTAGGAATAAAATTCCTAAAAATATCCATAAAATAAATTATTTTACAATTCACCTCAACTTTCCAAATTATTCAAAATGGTTCATTGCCATTAAACTTTAAATTCAATCCTTAACAAATATTCCAAAAATACTTTCAAGCTTAATACATAGCTTTTTAACTAATTTCCATTTCAATCCCATATTTTTCATTAATTTTCCATTTGATCCTCAACACTTTAAAAACATCCAAAATGACCAACTTTACCTTCTAACATCAAATTCCAGCAAAATACCTCAACTCTTCAACATTTCTACTTTAATAGCCAAAAATACAAGCTCTGTACGAAAAATCCGAGTAACACAAAAACGTAATTCTTGAGGGTGAACTATTCATTTATGGGACTAAATACATAATTTTTGAAAATTACAATTTAGTCCCTGAACTTTTCCAAAGTTTACATTTTGACCACCAAACTTTCAAAATTTTCATTTTGATCACTAACCAAAAATTTTGGGATATTACACCATTAGTCATTTATTCAACCTATGGGTTACCAACCTTAATTTCATAGTTTTAGGATTTGTTCTATACCTTTATGGACCTATCGGACCCTTTACCACGAATTATATAGCCCTCAAATGCGAACTCAACCTTTTTGGGCAGATTGCCCAACGAGTATCGATACTTCAAGGTGAGTATCGGTACTGCCCTCTGGGTATCGATACCCCCTATGAGTACCGATACACAAATTAGATTCAAAAGAATTGGCCCTCGCCCCGTACCAATACGCTCCGTTCCGTACTGGTACTCCATATCAGTACTGTGATCACCCTGTACCGATCATTACCCGTACCGATACGCCTACCATAGTGTACTAGTATGCAAAGCCTTTACAGGCAATGCAGCAGTGGGTACCGATACGCCCCGAAGGTACCGGTACTCGAACACGCTACTAGAATTCTAATCAAGTGAGGGGTACCGGTACACGGAAGGGTGTACCGATACTCGAGCCTAGATTTCAAAACTTGAAGCTCAGGATTACACCAATCCCACCCTTAATCTCCATGGTTAAGTCGCAAATCGTTTCTACAAGTTATTTAGAGTATAATAGGTGGTTTTCTATCCATTTTACGCATTAACAACACATCATCTTTGATTTACCATTAATAGGGGTTTAAAGCTCTAAAGACCTATCTCACACCCACAAATCATAACACCAAGCAAAGCATACATTTTATGAGGCTCATGAAATGTAGGAGTCAGAAATGTACTGACCTCAACGAGCAAAACCCGAAATGAAGCTCGAAACGTTTGCTTTTGGCTTGGAACTTCAGAGCGCTTATTGCATTGTCACATCCATGACAATGTGGGAACAGCGTATGGCAATGGCGATCCCACCGCAATCAAAGACGTTGGTTCGAATAGCTAATTGGGGCGATGTTGAAGTTGGAATACTACAGAAGGGTTGACATGGATGCAACTGTTTCATCCACTCTTGCTCCGTCTGTGTAACAGAATTTTTAGTAGACTAAATGAAAAAAAACTAATATAAAAAAGAAAAATACTTTGATACACAAGTTTTAGTAAAGTTTATTAAGCCTTTCAATTTTAGGGGTTTGGAATTTAGATAATTCATACAAAAATTTCCTTTCACATGAGGAAATTTGCAGGTTTATTAAAAAATAGACATATGAACTCCGAACATAAATCATAACACTGTAATCACTCATTTTTACTTAAATGTATTACTATTGCATGTATATTTATTATATGAATGTTACTAATATAAGGTGTGTGCATGTATAAGCTACGTATATGTATTAGGGTCGTATGTATGTCACGTATGCATCTAGGGTATAAGCGTATGTAGATGTCATATTAATTATACATATGGATACTAGAATATTATTAATTAATGACCGTATAATATGAAATATATATTTTCGTATGTACATGTACAGCTGTTATAATTATTATTATTATTAGTGGGCTGACTAAATGTAAAATTAAATATATATATTAAGCCCAAGTAAAGAGTCCGAGTCCAATTACAAAAAACCAATTACAAAGCCCGTTTGGCCCAACTCTGAATCCTATCTAATTACAATGTGCAGGTAACTATGGGCCGTTGGATCAAGATCTGATCCAACGGCCACGATGCAATGAAGGTTAAAAATATCCGCCAGCGCGCGTACTCCACGTATGGACCGTTCGAGTGCCACGCCACGCATGTGGTCCACGCCGCGGACGCTTTATTATCCCACGCCGCGTAAGATCCACGCTGTTCGACTCCTCGATTGCGGTGCTCCACGTGGCGAAATCTGAAGCCGTTTCATCGGATCGAGGCTTCATCCAGCTGATCGTTCTTCAAGCCATCTCGACCGTTAGATCGATCGATCTAACGGCCGAAAATGCGTCCGCCTCGCGAAAATGACCACACCGCCATCGCGCCCGATATTCAGTCCAGCGTTGATTATGCCAAAGATAACAAGCAAATGTCGATCTGGAAAAGAAGATACAAGTTGCAACAAAAATACGAGATATAGTGGTATATAGGAAATGGGGCATTGTAACGGGATTTTTTAGAGAGAACGGGCAAAAAAAAAGAGAGAGAGTAGTAACACAAAAAAAGAAAAGTTTTGTAAAAACCAAACTTGTAACCAAATAAGAAATCGAAAGCCAGATCCGGTGGTAATTTTTGCCTTTTTTTCTTACTTTTCCCTTGCATGCATATACTGAAGTACAAAAAGAAAATAAAAAGAAACAAGTAAAGAAGTCTTACGGCTTTGTCCATGGGTCTTCCTTCCTCTGTGACAAAGCCTTTCGGCTTCTACAAGCCAGATCCGTGAACAAAGGGAAGGAAGACCCTTTGTGGTCTCGTTTTGACCTAAAGAAAATATATTTTTGGGTTCGTATTTTGTAGATCTAGGGTAAATAAAGGGGATCCTCTGAATCCAACCATGGATTCATGTTGAGGACGACAAGAGGAAGGTTTTGGTGTATTTGGGAGTCCACCGCCGGTTAGCGGCGGCGGCGGCGAGAGAATATACGGCGGACCGGCGGGATTCGGGGTTTCTCAAGAACACTTGAGAGAAAAAGATGAGCGTGGGATATTTGGAAATCAAGAATGAAATGAAAAATGGGGAAAATTTGGTTTCGGCCTGAAAATAGCCGTTATATAGGTGTTATTATTTTACTAAATGGGTAAATTACACACTTAATCCCACCGCGTTTTCAATATTTTCATTTTTGTCTTGCCGCATGGTATAATCACAGTCCCAGTCCCCCTGAGTTTCCAAAAAGTCACAATTTAGTCACTAAATTACACCTGATCAGCTTCTGAATGGTAAAATTACGCCCTTAATCACCCCGCGTTTTTGAAATTTTCATTTTGAGTCTGCCCCTTGGTATAATTACAACTCTTGGTCTTTGTAGGTTTTATTTGTTTTTCGATTTCGTCCCTAAATTACATGTTATTGCTCTTTAATTTCTGCCACTGATTTTCATTTTCCTCTCATTTCAGTCCTATTTTCTTTGTAAATATTATTGTTCGAATTATAATCGTATATGTGGATATTATTTCATTTTATGTCTCCCGTATATGACTCATTTCATGTTTATATATATATATGTGTCAAGTAGGATATTCGTTTTTTATCTGGTTATTCATATCAAGCATATTATGTTTTAATTGGTTCGTACATGGCGTATTCTGTATTTTATATGTGTGTGAGCTTTCTTATTTTTTAGGGCTACATGTTAGTATATTTACCCTTTTTTACGATATGTTGACCCGTATATGTTGAAATATGTTTTATTACCAGTATACATGTCTTTTTGAAATATTTGTTCGTATATATATATTTATTCATGCCTTATTATTTTGACATATGATAGTTGTTTTTATCTATTATTTAGAATAATATGTATATGCATGTTTTAATCTAGAATATCATCTATGTTAGATTAATATTCTGTTATGACAATATTTACTACACTTAAATATTTTACCATGTTTTATATTTTTGTCACTAAGATTGCATATGATATATAAATTGTTAATGCGGTGTCCTTTTATCCGAGCGTAAACGGGGCCAGTATCAAGCATAGTGATAGTGGTTGGGCGTTTATTCTCGGATAACGGGACCCTTAAAATATATTCGCAATTATGACCGAAATTTAAAATAATCGTCACTTTAATCCGAAAAATCCAATATTCATAAAGCGGTAATTATTAAAGTACCAATTTTTTGGGCGGTGTGGGGGTGCTAATCCTTCCCCATCCGTAACCGACTCCCAAACCCTGTCTTTTGAGTCTCTGGTTTTGTGGTGTCCGGCCTACCTAAGTGGCCGGTGGCGACTCCATTTTTATAAGGTTTTTTGTAAACCCCACGGAATAAATATTTTTAAATATCACAAACACCTTTGAAAAAAAACATTTCAAAAAATATATCATTTTTATTTAGCGAGACCTTCGCTACAGATGGCGACTCCGCTGGGGACATTTTTGTTTTTCAAAAAAACAAATGAGAGTCAAGCTTTTAAAATAATTACCGCTTTACTAATATTGGAAATTCCGGATTAAAGTAACTATTAAATTAACATTCGGTCATAATTGCGCGTTTATTTTAACGCATTTAAAATATGGCATATAAACCCGTCTTTTTTAAGTGGGGGGAAAACGCTAATGCTTTCGTGGAGATATCGTTCTCCCGTATGGGCCTAGCAAGTACCTTCGGGGCTCGAGTACCTTATGCTTTCGTAAGGATATCGTTCCTTCGTACGGGCATAAGCGAATGGGTCCCCCTGAATTGAACCCGGTTGAAAGGAGCCTATAATGGGTGATGATCGGGGGCCTTGCTACCCTTAGTAGGGGACAGCAAGGACAATTCGGGTACCTCCTAGCACCAACACTGCATGTAGAGAACATAGAAACCCACCTGTTAGAGCCATGCGGATAACCTTAGGTTTTAGACGGGATAAATAGGACTGCTTTTGTGTGTTTATTTCTATTTATTTTTGTCATTTTATTTACTTTATCCGTACTGACTTGTTTTCTTTTAAGCTTTTTGTTCTTTTTCTCATACATCATTGCATTTGCATCGTATAAAGGTACTTGGATCAAGTGGTTTGCCTGATCGTAAAGTCTTTCACTATGGAAAAAGGTGTCTTAGGAAAGAATAGCTTAATTTGTCGATCGGACATTGGTCGAAAATCAACCAGAAAATCCAAGGGGACGATCGCCTAACGAACGCGCGTAATAGCTGGATACACCTATGTGAGTCTCCAACAGAACGACTTGTGGGATCTTCAAAGCATTTGGGAAAGATGGGACCGAAGGCTACAAGACTTATTTAGCGATAGTTATGGCGACATCGCGCAAGCAGCTATTATATGTTCGGATTAACCAGCCCCTACTCCGAGCTATAGTCCGATTTTGGAATCCGGCTTTTTGCTGCTTCACCTTCAATGGGCAAGACATGATGCCTACGGTAGAAGAGTACACTGCTTTACTTAACCAGAAAAATATTCAGGAAGATTGGATCTACGCGAAGCCTCCAAGGAATCAGAATTACACTGCGAAACTCAAAGCCTTTGCAGGAATGAGTGATGATTGGGTTAGTGGCCTCCTTCAAATCCGAGGAGATAATACAATCTTTGCATGGGAGAGTATTCGGGACATCATATCGACACATCCGCATTTGAGGCAAAGAAAATGGACTTATTCGCTTTAGGAATATATGGCTTGGTGATCTTCCCCAGAGTACTCGGGAACATTGACATAGCCATTCTGGATTTGTTCGAACGGGTAAAACGGAAAGCAAACCCGGTACCAGCAATTTTGGTCGAGACTTTCATTTCCTTGAACGCTAGCCGAAAACATGAAGAAGGACGTTTTGAGGATGCGCACAGCTACTACAAGTATGGATCCGAGTCACATGTGGAAGACACCGCGCTGGTCTGCCGGGATATCTTTCCAAGGTTTTTCGCCTTTACGAGAATACTTAGCAAAGGAATGGCGAGAAGATTTGAAAACAAAAATGTGGACCAGTTTCTTGAGAATATTCAAGATGAAGACATAGCATGGAGGGTCCCATGGCTCGGTAAAGTCAATTATTTTCTATCTGATTGTGGTGACTTCAAATGGCTGATGATGTTAGGATTACATGGAGGGATCGCTTGTGCTCCACTTTTAGTGTCTCGACAGATTCGGATCACGGCGAGTTCATTCCCAATACCGCGGATTAAGCCAAACTGAATTTCTTTTCAAAGGAGAGTTCAAAGGAAAAATTCAGACCATCATGAGGGCCTGGGATCATTGTTATCGGATCGGGGTGGAAGGAGACACCGAGCACACGACTACCCCGATTCGATCTTTGGAGACGTTTGAGGGTTAATAATGTGATTCCCGAATCTAATCAAGGACCAACAAGTGTCACTCGAGGAGCTTACAAGGGTGGTACCGTCCGGCCGATATCTTAAGGAGTGAGCTCGAGGAAGTTAAAAAGAAAATGGACATTCAATGGACCCAACACGTGAGCGAACTCTATAAGGCAAGCCTAGAAGTCGACGAGCGGGAGGGGATCATTAGGCAATCAAGAAATTAAATGCAGATTTGAATGACAAGAATACTCTTTACCAAAAAGATGCCCTCTATTCTGAGTGCAAATATAAAAAAGGCCGGCGGAGTCGGTTCATAGCTGTGGAAAAAGAAATAATGGACGGCATCCGTTTGTTGGAAGAAGAACGAGAAATTAACAAAAAAGCGATCGAGAGAGAGATTGAAAGCTGTCGTTTGGCTATAGAGGAAGAAAAACGGTCCGCCAAGAAGGCCATTGATCAAGAGAGAGAAAGATTCAGACAAGAAATCAGCAAAGGAAAACAAGATGTTCATCATGAGAGAGAAAGTGTCGCCGTATGGAAAAGAAAATCCATGAATAGCGAAACAGATCATTAGAGATGCAGAAACTGTACGATGACACTCTTCAAAGTTTGAGGCAAAGCCAAAGTCAAAATGATGAATTAAAAGAAAAGATGGCGGAAGTCGAACACTCACTTCGGATGTACTGCCGTAGGAATAATTTCGTAGAGCTGCAAGAAAGAGAACGCGAAGTGGGTGTATTACGAGCACGAATCGGATCCCTCGAAGTAGTTGTGGAGGATTACAAGGAAAGAATTAATGTGTTCGAGGAAGCTGCAGCCGGGGGGGGACACCTATTGGCAGAAGAGATTACGCGACGCTGCTCGAATGATACAGACGTGGGGACGATTACTATGCAAATCTAATGGTGGACATACAAATAGTCGCCAGACACGTAAATGATTTAGCCGTCGAGGCTGAGACACTCCGACCTTTTATAGCCCCGGGAATGGAAGAAGCTCCTAGGTTCCTCAAGCTGCTCAAGGCAATTGGAAAGTTAGGGGATAGAGCTAGAGTCTATCTATAGGACTCTGTGTTATAATTAGATCTTTTGTACTAGGGATCTTTACTTTGTAACACGAATTTTGTTGTAATCAAGACCCTTTAATTCCCGTAAAAGTAATTCAAAAGGGTGATTACCATCGAACCAATACCTTGTCTGCATGCATTCTTGCATTTGCATCATAACATTTGCATCATTGTACATGCATTTATTTTTACAACCATATTAATGATATATGAATATTGTGGCATTCCAAAGTGTGTTAACCCGTAATCATTCATCACATATACTTTACCCGGCTACAAAGAAAGCTCATGGAAGAAAGAATAATCAATCTAGAAAGAGGGCGAGAGAGAGAGCTCGAGTCAAGGCTTGAAGAGGCCCGAGAAGCCTTAGTGATCAGATTGCACATCCACAAACTTCAATAGTATCGACATAACGGCATTCTTTGGCGAAAAGTCTCGGAAAACGAGTAGAAGGAGAAAATATTCCAGAGCGGAAGGTACCCGGCTCACTTCAAGGTTCAACCAACTGCACCAAACCAGGCTAGGAAGATGTATATTGACCCTACAGAATGTCTTCCAGCTTCAAGTAGGGGCACCCGAGACTCAACCCCTTGATACCGAAATCTTGTATGAAGAAGAAGTGCCGGACCTAAACATGGTCGAATAGATCGGGAATGAGGTAGAAAGAAAGTGGGAAGAAAGATTTACGCCTCATGGAAGAAAAATTTAAAGCGTTACAATCAAATGAAGAATCGGAAAGCAACGCTAGTGATCTAAGTCTAGTGTCCGATCTTGTCTTGCCACCAAAATTCAAAACGCGGAGTTTGATAAATATGATAGAACCGCATGTCCTTCGCACACATAACGATGTATTGCGAGAAAAATGGCGACTTACCATAAAGATGAAAAGCTACCGATCCACTTTGTTTCGGGATAGTCTAACTGGAGCAACATTACGTTGGTATACTCGGTTAAGCAAAGCAAATGTCAAGACATGGAAAGATTTGTCTAAAGCATTTTCCGAGCAATACAAACATGTAATGACATGATCCCTAGCAGAATTATGCTAGAAAATATGGGCGAAGTCCAATGAAAGCTTACGACAATATGCCTAAAGGTGGAGAGAAGTGGCCGCCCAAATCCAGCCACCTATCCCGAGCATGAAATCACGCCATTATTTGTCAATACTTTGAAAGGGGCACTCTTCGATCTCCTCATCAATAACACAACACAAGTGTTTCACCGACTTGATCGGGACGGGAGTCTCTCGAACTAGCAATCAAGAGCGGCAGAATTGATGGTGGGGAAGGGTCTCGAAAGTACAACAAGAGAAGTGAAGTAAACACCACCAGTACCTATACTGCCTCGAAGAACTTCACAGTCTCACAGCCCCAAGCACCTGTGGGAAAAACGCAAAATTCGAATCAAAGAGATGAAAGAGTCACCAGAAAGGATAAAGAGAGGAGAACTTTCACTCCCCTACGGTTTCATACTCGAACTTTTACTCCCGGTTGTATGAAGCAGACTTGGTCCGACCATACATCGTTAATCCTGTCAATCCACCCTTCCCGCCTTGGTATAATCCAAGCGCACATTGCGACTATCACGGCGGTATCCCTGGACACCCCATTGAGAACTGCCTTGCCTTCAAAAAGCTTGTGCAGAACTTAATTGATTCTGGGATATTGAAGTTTGAAGAACCTAGCGTAGCCAACAACCCGCTGCCTAATCATGGGAACAGAGGGGTAAATGCTATAGAAGAAGGTTTTACGGGAGGATAAAGGATGACGTGTCGAAGTCAAGTCTCCTTTACGGTGGGTATTTCAACAGTTATGCATGGCTCGTATGATCAATAAAGGCATGATAATAAGGCAGAAAGAATGTGGAAAGTATTGCGAATTCCATCGATCAAGGGCATGATATCCAAGAATGTGATGAGTTCAAGAAATTGGTGCAGTTGATAGATGGAAAACAAATTGAATTCTTCGAGGAACCCATGGGGAAGGGATCAGGCGTACACATGACAGATACCCCCAAAACTAGATATGGGAAGGATAGGCCTTTCATCATCTCTCCCAGGGTAGGGAATGCAGGTGTCTCCCAAGGAGAAACCAGCAAGATAAATCCAAGATCGTCATTTCAGCACCATCTCCATTCCCATTCAAAGACATGCGACAAATTCCACGGAATTATGCCGCGAATGTGACCATGACAGAAAAATCAAAACACGAGCAGGTAAAAGAGCTCTGCATTGGAAGACCAACAAAGCCAA
Organism: Hibiscus mutabilis; assembly: GCA_019671005.1. NCBI lineage: Eukaryota > Viridiplantae > Streptophyta > Magnoliopsida > Malvales > Malvaceae > Hibiscus > Hibiscus mutabilis. The sequence goes on along the minus strand of CM033737.1, from coordinate 1,599,115 downwards.
AATAATGTGAACGTTGGTGAGGCAGGCCATTTCACCAGAGCGGCCGATGTTATTCCTCCGAAGCTTTGAGAGCAAACAAAAGAAAAGATAGGGGAAAGAATACAGCAGATTAGCCTGCCGCAGATACTTGGAGAAGAACCTCCCCAAAGGATAAATGAACCGTGGCGAGGCCCGGGCCAAAGAATTTCTAAAGTTCTTGAGACATAGCGAGTACAGCGTAGTGGAACAACTACGGAAGCAACCGCCAGATCATCACGTCTTTGGAATTACTCTTGAGTTCGAGAAGCATCGGGAGACACTATTAAAAGTGCTGAATCAAACTTTTGTGCCCCGGGACATTTCCGTAACAAATCTGGACATGATAGTGGGGCATATTATCGCTATATAATCATATCACGTTCAAAGTGATGATGAGATCCCGGAGGAAGGAAGGGGTCCACTAAAGCCCTTAACATCACTACCCACCGCAAAGGGTATGTATTACCAAAGGCGTACTAATCGACAACGGGTCAGCATTGAATGTCTTGCCTATGGTAACCCTACAAAAATTACCAATAGATAGTTCGCACCTAAAGCCTTGCTACAACTCGGTAAGGGCCTTCGATGGTACGCAAAAAAGGAACAATGGGGAAAATTGAGATACCCCTATTGATCGGACCAACCGAATATGTGATCGATTTTGTGGTAATGGACATAAAACCATCTTACAAATGCTTGTTGGGAAGACCGTGGATCCACTCCGCAGAGTTGTCCCATCATCATTGCATCGAAAATTAAAATTTGTAGTTGAGGGCAAATTGGTCACAGTAGAGGCAGAGCATGAATTTGTTGCTTCCGTGACATCAGACACCCCCTACATTCAAAATGATGAAGAGGCTGCAGAATGCTCGTTCCGAGCATTAGAACTAGTAAATGCCACATTCGTTTGAGGAAAACCGGATCCCCTACCCTAGGTTATCTAATTGTACCAAGATGACCATCGCAGAAACTCTGGGCCGAAGAGCCAAATTAGGAAAAGGGTTGGGGAAGAAATTACAAGGAAACCTGAGACCCAAGAATATCATTACCAAGAAGGATCGTTTCGGGCTGGGTTACCAACCAAGTGTCCAACAGAAGAAAGAAGAATATAAGAGAAAAGAGGAACAAAGGAAAGCTAGATCTAAAGGAGAAGACATTCCGTGGAGGTCGATGTCCTTTCCTAGTTTAAAAGCCACTTTCATCTCCGGAGGATTCTACCGGCCAGGTCAAGATATTGGAGAGACAATGAAGAAAAATGATGAACTTGGCTAGGAGGAAATGATCAGTAAAGCATTTGAAGGGATGTGCATCAACATGATAGCTGAAGAGGACCGAGGTAGCAAAATGTTGACCAACATCCGCCCTTGCCATCCCGGGGAGACACTCAATAACTGGAGCTGCATTGATTTACCTGTAGTTTTTAGGAATAGATCAGAGTAATGCTCCGAATCAACCTTTTGTTTTTGCCCATAGACAATGGGGATCTCTTGTATGGGGCACCTATGTTAACTTTTTTGATTGAAATGAAATATCCCCACTTTCTTAAAAAAAAAGGCCAAAGTCTCATTTATTCCATTCATACATTCTTCATATTCATTCCCTTCATGCAAAGCCGTCTCTTTTTCCCAATACAATTCATTCTCATTTAATGCAGGTCGCTCATGATCGACGATATATGAATGATCTTTGGATCCAATCACAGAGTAAGTTTGAAAGCCCCGAGGTCTCGGAGGAAACGGATGGAGGATATGATGAAATAGAAATTGAGGTCCCGAAGAATTAAAGAGAATGGTGGACGACGAAGAAAGGCGATTATGCCCCACCAAGAAGAAACAGAAATTGTCAACTTAGGGATCAAGAAGCGAGAAGAGAAATAAAAATAGGAACGACGATTTCCTCAAAAACCAAGCATGAACCGATAGCCCCGCTTCAAGAATTCAAGGATGTCTTAGCTGGACTTATCAAGATATGCCAGGATTAAATACCGACATAGTGGTACACAAATTGCCAACAAAGTCGAGTGCAAACCAAGATCAAAGAAAAACTTGAGAAATGAGGCCGGATATGCTATTAAAGATCCGAGAAGAAGTGAAAAAACAATTTGATGTTGGATTCTTGGAAGTAGCCAAATACCCCGAGTGGGTTGCAAACATTGTACCAGTACCAAAGAAAGACGGGAAAGTTCGTATGTGTGTAGATTATAGGGATCTGAATCGAGCTAGCCCAAAAGACAACTTCCCTTTGCCACATATTGACACGCTTGGTTGACAACACCGCAGGACATTCATGGTTTTCCTTTATGGATGGCTTCTCAGGATACAACCAGATAAAGATGGATCCTAACGACATGGAGAAAACCACATTCATAACCATGTGGGGCACTTTTTGTTACCAAGTAATGCCATTTGGGCTAAAGAATGCAGGGGCAACGTACCAAAGAGCAATGGTGACTCTTTTCCATGACATGATGCACAAAGAAATAGAAGTATACGTCGATGATATGATTGCCAAATCTCGAACAGAGGAAGAGCACCTACAGAACTTAAAGAAACTATTCCAAAGACTACGGAAGTACCAACTAAGGCTCAATCCTGCCAAGTGTACCTTCGCCGTTACTTCTGGAAAACTCCTAGGGTTCGTAGTAAGCAGAAGAGGGATTGAGATTGATCCCGATAAAGTGAAAGCCATCCAGGACCTTTCACCACCCCGCACGCAAAAGGAAGTTCGCGGTTTCCTAGGGAGGCTGAATTATATCTCTCGTTTCATTTCCCAATTAACCAATCAATGCGACCCAGTCTTCAGACTTCTTAGAAAGAATAATTACAGCGTGTGTGGGATGAAGAATGTCAAAAGGCCCTAGAAAAGATCAAAAAGTACCTGACAAATGCTCCAATTTTAGTCGCACCGGTACCCGGTCGACCACTAATTCTCTACCTAACAGTCTTCGAGAATTCAATGGGATGCGTACTAGGGCAACACGATGAGTCAAGAAAGAAGGAGCGAGCCATCTATTACCTAAGCGGAAATTCAACGATTGCGAAACACACGGTACCCGCCAAGATCTGAAATCGTATTTGCGCTCTAGTTTGGGCTACCAAGCGACTCGGCAAGACTGTTGTACCATACTACCTGGTTGATATCCAAGCTAGACCCATTAAAGTTCCTAATGGAAGCGCCCGGCACTAACGGGAAGGATGGCTCGATGGCGGATGCTCTTATCCGAATTCGACATCGTATATGTCAATCAAAAAGCCGTAAAAGGAGTGCCGTAGCAGATTTCTGGCAAGTCGTGCTTGGATGACTATGAGGCATTGAACTTTAGTTTCCCAGACGAAGACTTGATGTGCATTACAACCGAAGAAGAAATTTGAGATGATGTGTCATGGAAACTTTACTTGACGGAGCCTCCAACGCCCTCGGACATGGGATAGGGGCGTGCTAATCTCACCGAGGACGTATATTATCCTTTCACCAGCAGATTGGAATTCTTCTGCAAAACAATATAGCTGAATACTGAAGCTTGCATCATGGGATTAAACTCAGCCATCGAGAGAAAGGTTAAGGAACTTCGAGTGTTCGGAGATTCGTCCCTAGTCATTTACCAATTGCGCGGGGAGTGGGAAACCGAGAGACCCGGTTGGTCAAATATCACAAATTAATCCAAGAGCTCGTCAAAGAGTTCAAAAGGTCACTTCAATTACCTACCCCGAGAAGAAAATCGGATGGCGGATCGTTGGCAACCTTGGCATCCATGTTTAAAACAAACACACAGGCGGAAATGAGACCCATTGAGATGCGAGACATTTGAAAAGCCTGCTCATTGTTGTAATATACAGGAAGAGATTGACGGAAATCCATGGTACTATGATATCCTGCAATATGTCAAGCTCAAAAGTATCGAAAGGGGCAAACGACAATGATGAAAAACGCTCGAGAAAAATGGCAACGAAATATGTCCTAGATGGGGAGATCTGTATAGGAAAAGTCATTATCAAACATTGCTTTGAGATGTGTGGATGCCCGAGAGACGAAGGAAATCTTAGCCAAGTACATGACGGGATCTGTGGAACGCACGCCAACGGGTTGTCTATAGCCCGAAAAATTATGAGATACGGTTATTTCGGTTGACCATGGAGGGAGATTGCATCGATTACGCCAGAAATGCCGAAATGCCAAATTTATCTTGACAAAATTCATGCACCCCATCGCCTCTACACACCATGAATTCTCCGTGGCCTTTCGCAGCATAGGGCATGGGCGTTATCGGCGATCCATCCGAAGGCCTCAATGGGCACCGTTTCATTTTGGTCGCCATAGACTACTTCACCAAATGGGTAGAGGCAGCGTCTTACGCCAATATCACCAGGACTACAGTTTTGTAAGTTCTTAAGGAAGGAAATTATTTGTCGATCACGGATTGCGAGAGAGGATCATCACCGATAATGCTTCCAATCAAACAACAAAATGATAAAGGGCGTGTGCACTCAATTCAAAATAACACACCATAATTCCACAGTCTATCGTCCTAAAATGAATGGAGCGATGGGCGGCAAACAAAAATATAAAAGAAAGATCATAGCGAAAACTACGGATACCTACAAGGATTGGCATGAGAAGTTACCTTTCGCCCTTTTCGCCTATAGGGCGTCCATTCGCACATCAACGGGGCAACACCCTACTCCTTGGTGTATGGTACCGAAGCGAAGACTCCCAATTGAGGTAGAGATTCCGTCCCTCCGAGTCTTAAACGAAGTAAAACTGGAAGAAGCTGAATGGGTGCAGGGCGAGAATCGACCAGCTAAATCTCATTGACGAAAAAGACTAAAAGCCATTTGTCATGGTCGAGATGTACCAAAAGCGGATGGTTCAGGCTTACAACAAAAAGGTGCGCCCAAGAGAATTGAGAGAAGGGGATCTGGTACTCAAGAGAATCCTCCCAATCCAGAAAAGATTCTCGAGGAAAATGGATGCCCAATTGGGAAGGACCATACGTCGTAAAGAAGGCCTTCTTAGGAGGAGCCCTAATCCTAACAGAAAATGGACGGGGACGAGCTGAAAAATCCCGTAAATTCTGATGCCGTCAAGAAATACTATCTCTAAAAAAATGGAGAGCTCGGGATGAAAACTCAAAAAACCGGGCGTCTTGAAGCAAAGGAATGACTCGAGTTGAAAACCCGCAAAAAAAGCGGCTCGGGTAAGTTGAAAAGTTAAATATCTGAAGAGAAGAGTATCCCCATGAGCATCATGAAGAGGAAGCTTCAAGCAAAAATTCTACGCCGGTTACGGGATCATGTGTCATTCATATCGAAGATAATGAGAGATCTTGTATTTAACTTATACGTGTCATACCTTTCTTTCTAAGATATCTCAAAGCCCTTAATCCTAATAAAACCATGTTTTGAGCGTCCATTCCTAGCCTCCTTGTCAATTTCAATCGGATAAGATAACATAGGCTTATAATGAAACAAGAGATTTGAAGCATTACTATGATTTAACCTTGAAAATTGCGGGTAATCAAAGAAAACGGTTAACTCCGTCCTTTAAGTTCCCTAAATGGTCATCGATCGGGAAGGCGGGAAGCTTCAAACAACCTGATAGGATAACCGATGGCACATGTCCTATCTATTCAAGAAAAGCATACGAGATAACAAAAGAAATCTCCTGGGGGAAAACCAGAAGGGCACCTTTTTAAAAAAAAAATCTCTAAAGTGAAAACCCGAAAAGGCGCTTTAAAATTCAAGTCGAATTGAAAAGAGAAAGATCGAGACGGTTGAACTTGGCGGTGAAAAAAAGTATCGATGCCCGTAACAAAGAAGAAAGCAAGCGGCAAAAGGACCAAAACAAACCCCCATGATATTGAAGCTCATGCATCATGAATAGTCAGACATCACTAGGATTAGGAGCATGGCAATTCATTCATTTGTCATAGCATTTTGTTTTCATCTCAGGTATTTGCAGATCCAAAGAGACATCAAGGGTCATCACGATGTGAGTCCCAAATGAGGAGACAATGTTTTTACATAAAGGCACATATTTTCAAGCTCTGGAGAAAGGTTCTATATAGGAAGAACTCTCCTCTCTGAGGCTTCAGAAGCTGAAAGTTCTATATAGGAAGGACTGACAGCTCTAGGGTGAAGACTCGCAGTTCTATATAGGAAGAACTCTCGGTCAAAGAAATTCACCCATGACACGCAAGATTATATAGGAGATCCTGCTATGTCAAAGGCAAAGAGTCTTATATAGGAAAGACTCTGAGCTCCATTGTCTTAGGGTGAAGGGTTACGTGTCGAAAAGAACCTGTGGGCTCAGAGATTCCGGGCGCCAAAAAGTTCTATATAGGAGGAACTGATGGCTCCAAGGTGAAGACTCATGATTCTATATAGGAAGAACTCCAGTCAAAGCAATTCACCTATGACACAGGGTTATATAGGAAACCTGTTGTGTCAAAAGCAAAGAGTCTTATATAGGAAAGACTCCGAGCTTCATTGTCTTAGAGCGAAGGGTTCAATGTCGAAAGAGCCTGTAGCTCCAAGATCGGAAGGTGACGAAGTTCTACATAGGAAGAGCTTACGAGCCGAAGATTCGCCAAGGAAGAGCGGAAATGTCCAAAAGAATTCGTTTTTCCAAAGCTAAAAATCAGAGCGAAAGGTTCAATGTCGAAAGAGCACGTAGCTCCGAGGATCGGAAGGTGATGAAGTTCTATATAGGAAGAGCTTACGAGCCTGAAGATTCGCCAAGGAAGAGCGGAAATGTCCAAAAGAATTCGTTTTCCAAAGCTAAAAATCAGAGCGAAGGGTTCAATGTCGAAAGAGCCCGTGTAGCTCCGGGATCGGAAGGTGACGAAGTTCTATATAGGAAGAGCTTACGAGCCTGAAGATTCGCCAAGGAAGAGCGGAAATGTCCAAAAGAATTCGTTTTTCCAAAGCTAAAAATCAGAGCGAAGGGTTCAATGTCGAAAGAGCCTGTAGCTCCAGGATCGGAAGGTGACGAAGTTCTATATAGGAAGAGCTTACGAGCCTGAAGATTCGGCCAAGGGAGAGCGAAAATGTCCAAAAGAATTCGTTTTTCCAAAGCTACAAACAGGGAAGTCTGATAAAATGAGTGCTTATGAATCTTTGCATTGTTTCCCATTTCATGAGAACAAGCAAAGAGGGGCAACTGTAATCACTCATTTTTACTTAAATGTATTACTATTGCATGTATATTTATTATATGAATGTTACTAATATAAGGTGTGTGCATGGGTCGTATGTATGTCACGTATGCATCTAGGGTATAAGCGTATGTAGATGTCATATTAATTATACATATGGATACTAGAATATTATTAATTAATGACCGTATAATATGAAATATATATTTTCGTATGTACATGTACAGCTGTTATAATTATTATTATTATTAGTGGGCTGACTAAATGTAAAATTAAATATATATATTAAGCCCAAGTAAAGAGTCCGAGTCCAATTACAAAAAACCAATTACAAAGCCCGTTTGGCCCAACTCTGAATCCTATCTAATTACAATGTGCGGTAACTATGGGCGTTGGATCAAGATCTGATCCAACGGCCACGATGCAAATGAAGGTTAAAAATATCGCCGGTAGCGTACTCCACACGTATGGACCGTTCGAGTGCCACGCGTGCATGTGGTCCACGCCGCGGGCGCTTTATTATCCCACGCAGCGCGTAAGATCCACGCGTTCGACTCCTCATTGCGGTGCTCCACGTGGCGAAATCTGAAGTCGTTTCATCGGATCGAGGCTTCATCCAGCCGATCGTTCTTCAAGCCATCTCGACCGTTAGATCGGATCGATCTAACGGCCGAAAAATGCGTCCGCCCTCGCGAAAATGACCACACCGCCACCGCGCGATATTTCAGTCCCGCGTTGATTATGCCAAAAGATAACAAGCAAATGTCGATCTGGAAAAGAAGATACAAGTTGCAACCAAAATACGAGAGATAGTGGTATATAGGAAATGGGGCTGTTGTAACGGGATTTTTAGAGAGGAACAGGCAAAAAAAAAGCGAGAGAGAGTAGTAACACAAAAAACAAAAAGTTTTGTAAAAACCAAACTTGTAACCATCAAGAAATCGGAAAGCGATCCGGTGGTAATTTTTTTGCCTTTTTTTTTTACACACTGTTTCCCTTGCATGCATATACGAAGTACAAAAAGAAAATAAAAAGAAAACAAGTAAAGAAGTCTTACTGGCTTTGTCCATGGGTCTTCCCTTCCTCTGTGACAAGCCTTTAGGCTTCTACAAGCCGGATCCAGTGAACAAAGGGAAGGAAGACCCCTTGTGGTCTCGTTTTGACCTAAAGAAAATATATTTTTGGGTTCGTATTTTGTAGATCTAGGGTAAATAAAGGGGATCCTCTGAATCCAACCATGGATTCATGTTGAGGACGACAAGAGGAAGGTTTTGGTGTATTTGAGTCCACCGGCGCCGGTTAGCGGCGGCCGGCGGCGGAGAAGAATACGCGGCGGCCGGGATTCGGGTTTCTCAAGAACACTTGAGAGAAAAAAGATGAGCGTGGGATATTTGGAAACGAAGAAGAATGAAATGAAAAATGGGGAAATTTGGTTTTCGGCTGAAAATAGCCGTTATATAGGTGTTATTATTTTACTAAATGGGTAAATTACACACTTAATCCCACCGCGTTTTCAATATTTTCATTTTTGTCTTGCCGCATGGTATAATCACAGTCCCAGTCCCCCTGAGTTTCCAAAAAGTCACAATTTAGTCACTAAATTACACCCGATCGACACTCTTCGAATGGTAAAATTACGCCCTTAATCACCCCGCGTTTTTGAAATTTTCATTTTGAGTCTGCCCCTTGGTATAATTACAACTCTGGTCTTTGTAGGTTTTATTTGTTTTTCGATTTCGTCCCTAAATTACATGTTATTGCTCTTTAATTTTTGCCATTGATTTTCATTTTCCTCTCATTTCAGTCCTATTTTCTTTGTAAATATTATTGTTCGAATTATAAACGTATATGTGGATATTATTTCATTTTATGTCTCCCGTATATGACTCATTTCATGTTTATATATATATATGTGTCAAGTATGATATTCGTTTTTTATCTGGTTATTCATATCAAGCATATTATGTTTTAATTGGTTTGCGTACATACGCGTATTCTATATTTTATATGTGTGTGAGCTTTCTTATTTTTAGGGCTACATGTTAGTATATTTACCCTTTTTACGATATGTTGACCCGTATATGTTGAAATATGTTTTATTACCAAGTATACATGTCTTTTTGAAATATTTGTTCGTATATATATATTTATTCATGCCTTATTATTTTGACATATGATAGTTGTTTTTATCTATTATTTAGAATAATATGTATATGCATGTTTTAATCTAGAATATCATCTATGTTAGATTAATATTCTGTTATGACAATATTTACTACACTTAAATATTTTACCATGTTTTATATTTTTGTCACTAAGATTGCATATGATATATAAATTGTTAATGCGGTGTCCTTTTATCCGAGCGTAAACGGGGCCAGTATCAAGCGTAGTCATAGTGGTTGGGCGTTTATTCTCGGATAACGGGACCCTTAAAATATATTCGCAATTATGACCGAAATTTAAAATAATCGTCACTTTAATCCGGAAAATCCAATATTCATAAAGCGGTAATTATTAAAGTACCAATTTTTTGGGCGGTGTGGGGGTGCTAATCCTTCCCCATCCGTAACCGACTCCCGAACCCTGTCTTTTGAGTCTCTGGTTTTGTGGTGTCCGCCCTATCTAAGTGGCCGGTGGCGACTCCATTTTTATAAGGTTTTTTGTAAACCTCACGGAATAAATATTTTTAAATATCACAAACACCTTTGAAAAAAAAACATTTCAAAAAATATATCGTTTTTATTTAGCGAGACCTTCGCTACAAACACATATATGAAAAGATAGCGAAGATAAGGAGGAATTTCTTTATTGATTATAATTGTTTCTAAACTTTATTTTTGCTGGGGAAAGGATCTGAAACCGGAGACGTAAATGCAAGAAACTCAGAGTTGTGTTCCAAAATATGCATTGTTTTTGCATCTAAAGTAATCACTGCTTCAATGCCTTTATCCTTCCCCATCTCTTTTAAAATAAAGCTATCGGAAAACAAATAATAGCAAGTCTCACCCCTCCACACACTCAACGACGTTGGCTCTCCCCATCCAAAATCAACCATGTCTCCATCCAGGGTGTTCAACCAACTGGTGCAACCGAAAATATCGACTTCGCCTTGTGCGGATATATCTATGACCGGATAGTATTGATCGGTCAAGAATTTCACCACATCCCCACTCCGTAAACGGGAAATTTGATCGTTGGAAATGCCTATTGCTTCTCTTACCAAATAGGCCAAGTGGTCAAACTCGATGTCTCTCTCAGCGGAGTTGTATGTCGAAACCGCAATGCCAAGGAGATTCCCTACAGTATATTGGGGTAATCTAGGCTTTAGTCTCGATCGTAGATTAACCGCTTGAGTTAAGACTGATGGTTTTGAACGTCCTGATGCCACTCTAGAAGCCAACATAGCATATTTCCATAGAAATGCACTAAGAGTTACGATTCGAGTTGGGTGCTCGAAACGTTTGCTTTTGGCTTGGAACTTCAGAGTACTTATTGCATTGTCGTTAAACACGAATCTCCTTGTCTTGCGCCAACCTTCTTGGAACCAAAGGCTCTCGATTGAAGATATGTAATTTTGCGGGATCGACTCCAGCGGAGGGAACAAACGGGACCCTATATCAAGCATATCGGGATTAGGTATTTCACCATCGGAGCCACGATGGTCGGTGAAACATCAAACGTCAAGTCGAATTCGAGTGGAGTTTTTAAATTTTAGGGTTTAGGATTTAGATCGGTAAAACATCATCAAACATCAAGTCGAATTCGAGTGAATTTTTTAAATTTTCGGATCGTATGCCGAACAGTCAAAAAATTTGGCTCGCCCCGACCCATAACCATCCTTTACGAGTATTTTATATTCATCAACGAGGTTGAATAAACAAATCTTTTTTATGTCCGTTTGTGATTTTCTAATTTTCTTTGTGTTTGATTTATATGTTTGTTTAGAATTTCAAAATTATAGATGCTTTTGTTTACTTAAAACTATGTAGGCTTTATGTTCGTCTATGTAAAACTTTATATGTCGGTTCGTTTAATGTTTGTAAATAATAAATAAACATGTTCACTAACACATAATTGAATAATAAATAAACAAATAAATATATTAATTCTTATTTTTAGATACAAAATAATCATACATAAATTATTAATAATTATAACAAAACCTAAACTATGATAAAATTATTAATTATACAATAATCTAATAACAAATGAGTTTTAAACCATGACTAAAACTAACTTAAACCCTAAATAAATGTGGTTTTCAAATTTTATAACTTCCTTCAAAATAATTGAACAAAAAGACACATTTGAAGCAATAAAATAAATATTTTAGTACAAATCAAATGGATCATGAAGATTGCGAAATCTTATGCGGAAGAGACAATCTTACAATCATTATTAGATGATAACTTATTTTAAGTAAACGTAGTTCTTAATTTGTATATTTTTCTCAAAATAATTGAACAAAAGATGCATTTGAAACAATTAAATTAATAATTTTGTATAAAATCACATGATCCATGAAGATGGGAAATCTTGGTTGAAGGAGACAATGTATTTGAACCAGTGAAAATTTATTCAAACTTGACACAATTCAAGTTGTTACTTCCTAGAAGGGCTCAAATTATGGGCGAGAACAGAGGTCCAGAGACAAAGACCGCAAAATGTGGTTGAGGCGATGGCTGCTGCTGAACGACTTAGTGATTACAGTGAAGGTTCCACAAAGTGTAAGGGCACACCCGCAAGTGGCGATGGCAGTAGTCGGAGCAATGGGAATGGTAATGTCAATGGCAATAGTACGGGTAATGGCATTGACCATGGTAACGGCAATGGCAGTGGGATAGCAAGTTATAAAGTGGCACGAGTAGAGAAACCTTCAACTTGGGGAAGAGATAGAGGACAGAATAATGATTCCTCTAGGCGAGGGCTTCGCTGCTTTCTTTGTCAGGGTCCCCACCGACTGGCAGAATGTCCACAGAGGAGTGCACTATCGGCGCTGAGAACTACTCCAAAAGGGTTGGATCAGGTTGGCCACCAATTGGATGACAAGAGGGATGAACCAGCTAGAATGGGTTCCATTCGTTTCTTATATTCTATGCAAACAGAACAAGACAAGGCTAGGACTGAACCAAGGAGAGGCTTGATGTATGTGAACATAGTTTTGAATGGGAAAGTCACAAAGGCCTTGGTAGACACAGGAGCAACTGACTCCCTCATTTCTCCAGAGGAAGCGGAAAGGTGCAATCTGACTCTGACCAAGGATGTGGGGCGAATAAAAGCTGTGAATTCTGAAGCATCAAGTATATAGGGAAGTGTAAAGAATGTGAAGACCAAGATTGGATCATGGGAGGGAATGATTAGCTACACAGTAGTCCCTATGGAGGTCGTCATAGGTTTAGACTTCATGATAAGTGCGAAAGCCGTCCCCGTCCCTTCGGCGGGTTGTTTGATCTTCCAAGGGGAGCAACCAGGAGTGGCAGAGGCCAAAATTCTTCCAAAGGCTACTGGGAAGACGTTGTCAGCAATGCAATTATACAGGGATGGAGGAGATGTGTCCGGGAAGCGTGAAGCTCAAGTCCGCCAAGTCGACGAGGACGTCGACAAATTAGGTGGGGGAGAATGTTGTGACCATCCCCTCTATAGGACCACAACCGAGTAGATATACCGTGGCTAGCTATGTATAAGGCCTCATGGTTGAGTAAGTAATAAGTTGTCTTCGTTTCAATCATTGTTATGTTTAGGGAAAAGAGTCTGTATTTCTATAGTTAGGGAAGAATGTCCTCGTTTCAAGCATTCCAGTGTCTACTCGGGTCATTTCCATAAAATTGTTTTCGCATATATGTAGGGGGTGGATAGTCGGCAGAGTTTGGACTGATCCACTGGTACAGGTACGTATCCTACACACCATCGAGGCGGCCCCTACCGCCCAAGTCGATGGTGTGGGTGAGTCTTCTTTTGTAACTCGAATATTTTCTTTTATTTAATAAAATTACTTTTTCCTTCGGGGAAGGTGGGGGTCGACTATGGGCATCCGCTATGCCCTACGGTATCGACTCGTGGCTTGAGGGATTATGTTGTGGCTTGAGACCTGACGCGTTGTTTGTTTTATCTGGGACAGATCTATAGAGAGCAAGGTTGACTCGATCGGGAAGCGTCCCTTTCAAGTGCCGCACGGTTGACTTACCGAGTAAACAAAGATACACCGAGATCAAGGGCTGACTTGGTCGGGAAATGTCCCTTCCTAGTGCCGCACGACCTACTTGTCGAGTGAACGAAGGTATGGCCGTGACACATACCATAGGGCGATTTCATTGTAAACTGACCCTTGGCATCACCCTTCCATCCTAGCCGATCCTGGTCGAGGTGAGCAGTAGGTGGAAAAAACGTGAGAATGTGTTGCACGCAATCCTCGGGGAGCACCTACATGAAAGCATCGACATCCCAATGGCCACTAAGTGTTACAAACGACACCACCGGGAATGGCTGAGGCAAATTATGTTAGAAAAAATAGCGTTAATCCAAGAATAAATAATAAACAATAAATTTAATATTGATTTATTATTAAACGAATAGAATAAAATATAGAACGATACAATATATATAAAATCTGCAAACCGATTTAACCGAAGTTGGAAACGTATTGAGGCCTGCATGAACCCAGTTTCCTTAAGACAAATTTTTGGACACTCCTATGGTGCTCGAGTTTGTTGGCCGTCTGTCTCCTAGGATACAACAACAGATGATCAACCACAGATGCACTGCCGTGGAGATCACGAACTTACTCTTGTCTTCGCCTACCACCGAAAACAACTTTTGAAAAACCCACATAGTAAAACCATAGAAAAGTTATGTGGTTTTCGTTGTGTTGAAATCAAAGGAATGACATGTTATTTATAGAGGAGTGAGCTAGGTTAAATGTGGAAATCATAATATTCTTGTCATTAACCATTTAACCGAATTAAATAGGTAACAATCTGTTAATACTGCATTAAAACAAAATATTCTCGTGAATTGCACTCATTATATTTTAATATTCGAATTTAAAGGAAACCATAAATTATCCTTTTAAATTCGGAATATTCAAAAAGATATGCCAATAATAAGGAAAAAAAATTATTCGAAGTGGGTAAAATATCCGCAGGTCCACGAAGGGCACGACCGGTCCGAACATTCGCTTCGCCCATGTCGTGCGGGTGCGCCCAACCCGAATGGGTTTGACGAGCTTCGATCCGTACCTCTGTGCCTGCGCGCGAGGCACAGTTTCCATGCAAGTCATTCAATGACCACCAAATGGGTAAGTGTATATAAACACTTCCCATTCAATTTATCTCATCCATGTTGGATAGGGGGTTTTCACTTCCTTATTTAATTCACAACTACCGTACTTGGAGCATCAATTTCTTATTCATAACCATTTTGAGCATATGAGATACAGTTGTAAAGGTCACATAGAGTAGAAATAAATCCAATAAAATCATCATTCGAACCTCCATCTTTACCCATTCGAAATATGGCTCAAAGTTACCATTTTTCCAACGATCCCCCACATGAATGAAATTGATGATTTTATCAAAAACATTTTGAGTAGATGTGGTGATAGGTTCTATGCTTGATAGCTGTATAGGATAGGTAGGTTTCCTTCTTTGAACCTTCCCTTGTGAAAGTATATTTACTTTACTAGCTAACCAGTAGACGTGATGTCCTTAAACTGTTCAGCCGTTTGTGTAAACGATGATATACTTCACACAACTATCTCTCTGACAAGAGTTTTAGTTCTCATGGTTATGTCCATATGGCCGTGGACATCGCCTAGTTCTGCTAGAGTTTGAGAGAACTATGCCTAGTAGTCTCCTTGAAGCGACCCCACTTCACTCTCACATAGGTGATTTATGTTGTTTGGCTCACCGAAGCACACAATGGTCATTAAAAGCTTTACTTAGCCTATACCACTTTTGATCATTGTTTACATCATAGAAACGGACTTGGGGATAGATACCCCCACAGTGACCGGTCAGGTCTATGCAATTAGGTTGTCTCTGTGAACCTAGATCTTGGGATCTCCAGTCAACTAGGTAGGGTTTTCCTTCATATAGCGCCTTAAATTTTCCTGGGCTTTAGTTCAATTCCTTTCGATGTTTTCTCAACTTGATCTTGATTTAACCCTTTGGTTAGCGGATCCACAATGTTATCCTTTTATAACTCCATTTGAGATCAGTTGTATAACGGTATTATGTCGATGATGTATATGTCTCGACTTACCGTTGCACATAAAGCTTTGTGCTCTACCAATTTTTGGTTTTCAATATATGAATATTGTTGGCACATACTTTGGCCATTCAGGAATATCTTTCAATACATTTTAAAGTCATTTGACATTTTTTCCAGACTTGTCTATAGCTAAAACTTAGATTCCATTGTGAATCTGGTTGTAACCGTTTATCTTGAGAAATCCCATGACATAGCCCCTTTCTTCGATGTGAAACATATTCACTTGTGCCTTTGATATCTGGCATCAAAGAATCCTTATGGAATATTGCAATTCATAATCTTGAGCATATCTGAGATATCTCAATACCTTCACAATTGTCTTTCAGTGGTTTTCACCTAGATTGCTTGTGAATCATGCTTAAACTACTCACATTACAAGCAATATCTGGTCTAGTGCAGGTCATGGGGTACATTGGACTGCCTATGACCCTTGCATATTCCACTTTGAACAAATGTTGGCTCGTATTTATTGGAGTTTTGGCTATGCCGAAAATAGCCTTGCAAAACTTCTTTTGTCCACGTAGTGTGACTATGTCAATATGAGACCTTCAAGTGACCGTTTGATTTGGATGCCTAGAATCAAATCTGTCAATCTCATATTTTCCATGCCAATCTTGAATTTGACAAGTCTTTGGTATATTTACCATTTTATTGTATGTCATCAACATAGGATCATATATCCTAATTTTGACATACACACATTTTTCACACTCTTAATATCTTACTTTCAATCTTTTATTCAACGTAGTGTGACCGCGTCAATATGAGATCATCATACAGTAGTTAGATTTGGATACCCAAAATTAAATATGTCATTCTCATATTTTTCATTCCTTTGGTACGTTTACCATTTCATTATTACTTATAACAATGAGTATGTCCTTAACATAGGATTATGTATCCTAATGTTGACATACAATCATTTGTCACACTTACTGTCATCTTGACAATATCTTGGTTTCAACCTTTTGTTGAACGTATGGAATATTTTCATTGATGGTCTCTAAAGTTCGTTTCATTGAACTTGGATCAACTTCCCTAATTATATAGGAAATATATTTTCAAAGAATGAATCATTCTTTGTTTCTATTATCACATTCTTGTTAATCTGTTTGTACACAAGAAATTGATATCTGTTACTATGTTTTACATAGTCAATGAAAATATAGTCCACTTATTTACTTTGGTAATGGGAACATTACCTTTGCAGGATACCCCCACATTTTTATGTAGTTGTAGGAAGGTTTTATTTCCTTTCGTAACTCATATGGTGTCTTGTCTCTTTTAAGATACCTTAATTAAAGGTAATTAGTTGATAGAACAACTCCCCACACGTCAGGCACATTTTGAAGATTCGATTCTTTTTAGAAGTTATCTTCAAAATCATTGTACCCTCAGATGTTGCAGCGTTACTCACATAGAATTTCTCTCAAATTAATCAATTTATTAAGTTTGGGTTTCAACATCCTGCTTATAGAGAATAATTTCTCTATAGCATCTTTTAAGCAAATGCACGTATTATTAGTTTGTGCCATCATGAAGGTAATAAATTTCCTTCAAACAATTGTTTGCCATATCAGTTTGTTATGACAAAATATTGTTATACCATTGATCTCATTTGGAAGTTTATAGTCCAAAGACTTGTTCCACACCTTATAGCAATAGAAACATTTCTCATGAAATTTTTGTTTTTTGGACACATTGCCTAACTATGTTGGCCCTAGCAAGCAATGTTTGCCTTAGCAATATTTGAAGATGGTAACAATATTTACCTTGTCCTCTTGAATAATAGGAAGAATCTTCCTTTTCAGATATTTTGACCAAGTTTATCATTGCCAAATATACAACATATTTTGAAATTCTTTCAAATGAATTTCACTGATTTTTCCATTGTGTCACATAGTCACAAGCCAGAAACGGAATATTATGAATCTGTTCATTGTTAAGAATTTAGTCAGAACCTAAATCCAAAAACAAAGACACAATTTCTAACTTTTGTTAGAAATCAAGAATTCAGTAAACTAAAACCTGAAACAAAAGTTCCCACGGTCTAATAGAAAGAACAACAATGACCAGTGCACCAGGTAGGTAACTTATGAAAAGAGAGGTGGTGCAATAGGCACACTTAAATACCAAGTCTTTCAAAGAACCAATCCTAGACGTGCACTCTCATATGGTCTTTGAATCATCCGTTTATGGATCCCATTCTTTTATGCTTGAAGTCATTCCAAGCATGAGTGATTAATTAAAATCACTGCCTTTGATTCACTACAATTTGGAATCAATCATTAAGAATTTGTTAACTAAGAATTTCTTAGCACCGACATCTTCCAATTATGGTCCAACGGCCCTCACAATTCTTTAGCTGTTTTTAAACACTGTACACTTCATAGTATGCATCAGAATAGACTTTAAGAACTTAATTTTGACAGAGAACAAAGTTCTTTTATGCTTTGATTCGAGACCTCGGTCGGCAACGCTTTGAATTTGGTAACCAATGTTACTTCCTGAAATAAATTCACCTATTTATTTCCAAAATAGAATCATACTTGATCCCCTAAAAATAAATTCAATGTTTTATTTTCCTTACCAAATTAGAATCAACGCAAGATTCTAACGGGGAAATAAATTTAATGATTTATTTCCCTTATATCTTATGTTAAACATTGAGATTAGTAGCACTAAAACCCAAACCAAAGATATCAAGGCAACAAAAATCAAAAGGAATTAATCCTTTAATTTTTTTAATTCTTGTTTTGGAAAATATCACGTAAATCCATTAAAACGGCAAGAATTAAATCTCGAAACGAATTATTTATAAGATCTTAATTTCTCAAATTTCGCCTGAGTATCGTGTTCGTCTCTATAATTTTTCAAAAGAAAATTATTAGTATGAAGGAAAAATATTCATGCCATATTTAATATGTCATATTAAAGGACCAAATATATATATATATATATATATATATATATATATATAAGGTAATAACACAATGAATATTATCATAATAACAATGTTATAAATTAAGGATTTACCTTAATGATACATACACACATGTATGGATATATGGTATTTAATATTACCATAGCAGAGAGAATATCATCAATTCTTTTATTGCCGCACGTTAATAATCATATTAATATTATAGGCAATAAACGCTTATGGAAAAATTGATGGAAATTAAAGACTTCAAATTAAAGTTGGAAATTTGAAAATGCGCAAGCTATTAGGGCTGGCTCTCGATGAGTCTTGAATTGCACAGGTTCATAGGCCTTTTCCCCATTTCCATGGCAATTACTCAACCTTTGGTGGTTATAAATGATTCTCTGTAATCCATCCCACATGAATTCTTGTCGGATGAAGAATAAAGTCGGATTTCGAAAATTGTATAGCATGGCAGTATAATGATTTATTTATTTCTTGTCGTGGTATTAATCATTGTCTTGAATTGATAATATGTTCGCCTTGGATTACAACAACAGATGATCAGCCACAGATGATTAATCATTGTCGTAGAGTTTCGATCTGCACCTCTGCGCCTGCGCGCGAAGCACAATTTCCATTCAAGTCATTCAATGACCAAGTGGGTAAGTGTATATAAACACGTCCCATTAAATTTATCCCATCAATGTAGAATATGGGGTTTTCACTTCCTTATTCTATTCACAACTACCGTACTTTGAGCATCAATTTCTCATTCATCACTCAACAGTTTTTAAGCATATGAGATACTGTTATAAAGGTCTCAGAGTAGAATTAGATCCGATAAAATCATTATTCGAATTTCCACCTTTACCCATTCGAAATATGGCTCAAAGTTACTATTTTTTTCGCATTTTCCAACAAATTATCTAGTTGATATTTGGAGACCATGGGGCCGATTCCCACCAACCAGTCATCAAGCCAAAAGTTTATAGTGCACCCATCCCGCACAATCCAACTCATTCCTTCTCGAACATTCTCCCATACACGATAAATTCCGGACCACAATCTTGAACTATTTTGGGAATTAAGGCTAAGGGGCAAAACACCTTCCCACCTATACTTTGATCGCACGACCTTAACCCACAATTTTTCTTCTTCTGTAATTAGTTGATATCCAAGCTTCATGAGAAAAGCTTGATTGAATCGCTCCATGTCACGAAAACCAAGCCCGCCATTTTCCGCCGAAGCTTGCATTTCCTCCCAGCGCACCAGACTAATTCCTTTATGGTCCGCAAAACTACCCCAAACAAAGCCACGAATGAGCTTCTCCATTTCTAAACATACACCCTTAGGGAGCCACGACTCGTGCATGGTATAGCTTGGGATCGCTTGCAACACTGATTTCGCCAAGGTGATACGACCTGCGAAAGATAGAGATCGCGCCGACCTGGACGATAATTGAGCACGGAGTTTATCCAACAAATAACCATAAGTGGCTTTAGTCACACGGTGGTGCATGAGAGGAATGTCAAGATACTTCCCCAAATCTTGCACTTCCACAAACACAAAACCATTCACAATATCGGACCGTACATCCAAACTAGTGTTTCTCGAGAAAAAAATGTGTCTTCGAGGCACTAACCTTATGCCCAGATGAGACACAAAAGAAATCCAATACATTACGGATAACACCCATCTGCCTGATATTCGCTTCATCGAATAATACGATATCATCAGCGAAAAAAAGGTGGGAAATCTGAGGCCCATTACGATTCAAGTGAATCTCCGACCATGTTCTCTTTTCAATCTCAACATTAATCGCATGTGATAGACGCTCTATGCAGAGCACAAAAATATATGGTGACATTGGGTCCCCTGTCAAATACCTCCTGTCGGCTTAAAGCTCTCCATTAAGTCACCGTTCCATGAGATTTGAGTAGAAACGGAAGTGATGCAACTAATAATCAAGCAAAGAAAATCATATGGAAAACTCAGGTCCCCTAATGTGTCCGCAATGAAGCTCCATTCGAGTCGATCATATGCCTTCTCAAGGTCTATCATCAATGCCATCCAACCCTTTCGACCATTTTTCTTGCCCATTGAATGGATAACCTTTTGAGCTAAAATCACATTATCCATGATACAACGGCCCGGTACAAAGCTAACTTGGGACTGGGAAATCAACTTTGGTAGTAACAGCTCCAAACGGTTCACTATAACCTTCGTGAGAGATTTATAGATCACAGGACAAAGGCTAATAGGCCTAAATTGAGAGAAAGTTTCCGGCGATGGTACCTTAGGAATCAAAACCAGCGCAGTGCGATTAAGCTCACTAGGAACTTGGTGCGTATTAAAACTGCCACTCACTAACACTACCACGCTCTTTCCAACCACTGTCCATTTTTTTCTGAAAAACATGGCATGTATACCATCAATACCGGGGGCCTTCAACGGATTCATATCAAAGATTGCTTTAAGAACCTCTTCATCCGTAACACTCATGGTTAAAGCATCCTTTTCCACACTTGACAAAGGCGTGAAATGGTCCTGGATCATCCATGATGCAATGTTGTCTTGTGAAGCTGCAAAAAGAGTCTTGAAAATATTCACAATACCATTCTGAATCAAAACAGGATCATCAGTCCATTGGCCATTGTCAAGCTTCATCAAAGAAACATTCTTTCGGCGTTGGCGAGCTTTGGTAGCGCAATGATAGAATTTGGTATTGCAATCCCTGTCCGTTATCCACTAACTACGAGATCGTTGGAACCAAAGACTCTCCTGTTGGGCAAGAACCGTATTTAATTCACCTTTCAGCTCCATTTCAAGTTCGTGAAGATGATCACTACTAGCAAATTCAGAGACCTTCTCAGTACCCTGGATTCGTGCCACAAGTCTTGCCTTTCTTTTCCCAATATCACCAAAGACTTCTCTATTCCACATGACAGCAGCATTAGAAAAGTTGGCTATATTAGAAACAATAGTGTCATCCGGGTTCCAAGTATCCTTAAGCATATCCACAAAACGAGGATCATTTTGCCATGCTGCAAGGTATTTTATAATAACTTTGATTTAAGGTGACAACTGCTGTTCAAAGTATATTTTTTAAAATAAAAATACATGAATTTTATATAATTCATTTATTTATTAAAAATTATAGTATCTTTTAAAATACAATACTGATAATTTATTTATTTATTGAAAATACATTGTTTATTAAAAATAATTATTTAAATTTTAATAATTGTTTATTTATTAAAAAATGTTATGTAATAAATAAATCATAATTGGAAAGATAAAATTATTGTAGGTTCATGTAACATATCTCCTAAGATTTCTAATGATAAAAAAAACTATAATATCTAGATATCTTTCGGTGCAGAACCCAACAAGTGTCCAGTGGAAAAGCGGATGATGTTCATCCTAGGAGATATGGGTTTAAATCGCTTTGTCTACAAGGTGTATGAGCACTGTCAAAGGGTTAAAAATATATATGAACAGATAGTACTTTGTAATCACCTTTAGATTATTAAAAAATATCTTTTAGTGTATTTTATTATTATATTTTTAGTTAAATTTTAAATATTTCAACTGACACATTACATCTATTCAATCAAATTTTTTTAAATGTAATATATGCATAGATAGACACGGACGGAGCCAGGATTGAATCATGAAGGAGGCAAGATGTTTAACTTTGGAATGATCGAGATCTTAAAAAGTGATTAAACCATAAAAAATTAAAGGAGATAGGATTTAATTTCACTAATTTTAAAATTAAAAGGTCTTAAAAGCATTTAAACTATAAAAATTTGGGGTCAATGCTTGATTTAATTAATTTTAAAACTGACAATGTCCTAAAAATAAATCATACCAGATAATTTTAGGATGGACAAAGACTTAATTAAAATGGTTTCAAAACTATCAATGGCCTAAAATTGAATTAGACCATCAAAGTTGAGGGGGAATTGCCCCTCCTACCCTCAACATAGTTCCGTCCATGTAAATAGATAATTAGAAACATATATATCATAAATTAAAGAAAGGGTTAGTAGGATATTAACAGTTAACTTACTAGTGTGGTTGAAATTTTTTAAATCTTGAGATCACAAATTTAAATTTATTAGATATATTCAAATATATTTCTAAATATTTAATTAATAATTGTTATAAATTTATAGGTGAAGTGGTAAAAAATTATACATAAAATCTTATTGAAATGGGTTTGCTCTTTAGAATAACAGTTTTTTTTCCCTCAAGGTATCCATTGAATCAAGTTGATAAGTAGCTTATTTGGCTACCGTTTTATCTTTAATTATGCCTTTAATGACTAGTTCATGTTGCTAATTTGGGTGTTTTTATGCGTTTTTTATGCAGGACTACAATTCTGGAAATTGCACTTAAAAAGACAGCATTCTGCAATTTTATTATCTGGAATCAAAGCTGGATTAGTGGGCATGAAAGACTGACTGGATGCCACATCAGCAATTCTAGAAGATGACGTCAGCAGTGGTGATAGCTTATCAGCCGCATTTTGATAGCTTATCAGACTGATTTAAAATTTAAACTTTGGATTATCTTTTGTATTTAATTTAAATATTTTCAGGATTTATCTTTTATCATATCTAAGTTATTTTTAGGGTTTTAGAATACTATAAATACCCCATTGGGGTAAGCTAGAAAGATATCTCTCATCTTTCATTCTTAGTTTGCTCTAGCTTTCTACATTTTATAAAATTCTCCTTTCCTTTACGTTTTTATTTTCAAGTTTTTATTTATTTCCTTTAAAAATGTCGAGTATGATTTTTACCATAAGCATGCTCGGCTAATTTTTCAAAAAGTCGAGGGCTTAGCAACAACTCAATTCCGATCGTGAGAATCAAAAAGTGTTTTATAATTTCGAATATATTTCTCAATTTTCTGCAAACTAGGATTTGCAATCGGCTTTTCCTTTAAAAATCTTAACACCTTCATTTCAAAAAGAGCTCGTTGGTTTGAATGTTGTTTCGATTTATAGTTGGGAGGAAGGATCGGCTTGTAGCATATTCGAATTCCTATGAACACACTTAATGACAGATTCGCTAAGGGAAATTGAGATCAGATTCGATTCTCATTGAGACAACATAGTCCGAGTTGGGTTTTTCCAGATTTAAAAGAATTGTTTTATTCTAACGGCGATAGTCGTAGTTAGTCTAGCCAAAAAACTGAAATTCAAAAATTGATTTTGGATTATCGGTTTACTAGAGAGAAAAACAAGTTACAAGGGTTGGGCCTTGTAGATTGTAACCGGCATTTATCCGAAGTAAAAATCTTATTCAATGATCGATTGGAAATGAGACAAGCAAGGCCTGGGGCTATTTTATTAAATTTATTTAAATCTTGAAATTTTACTTCCATCATTCTCGCTTTTACTCTATATTTATTTTCTAGCTCACTCAATCAAACCCCTCATTTACTTTATTTTCTCGTAATAGTCAGAAACAAAACCTCCGGATATAGGAAGCTCCTTAGTCCCTGCGGATCTACCCTTCTTCTCTATTACTACGTTATTTATTTATTTTATTTGAGATTAAGGAATATTTATTTGACAAATACGACGCTTGTCAAATTGGCGTCATTGTCGGGGACTTCGGCAAAGTTACTGATTAAAGTTTGTTTTGATTTATGACCAGGAAGAATCCAGGAGAACTAGCAAATTTTGAACCGGAGATCGAAGCATTAGCTCGAAGACTACACGCACTAACACTTCGGTAAAAGAGACAACAGCGACTACAACAAGAAAGACAACGCCAATCAAATCTAAATCCCGAAGCAACATCTGACGCAGAATCCCAATTCATACACGACAACGAAGCATCAATTCTGATGGCAGACAACCAAACTATTCGAGAACTTACCGCGACACCTCAGGAGCAACAATTGTTGTGCATCACATTCCCGAATAGAGAAACACCATTTGCACTAAAGATAGGTCCAATCCATCTCCTGCCGACCTTCCATGGTCTGCCCGGTGAAAATCCGCACAAGCATCTCAAGGAATTTCACATGGTTTGCTTAAGCACGAAACCACATGGAGTATCCGACGACCAAATTAAACTCTAAGCTTTCCCTTTTTCCTTAGACGATTTGGCTAAGGATTGGTTATTTGATTTACCATCTAATTCGGTTACTACATGGACTGATATGGCTCGACTTTTTCTTGACAGGTTTTTCCCTACAACCAAGGCGAGCGAACTAAGGCGAAGCATCTGAAGTATCCGAAAAAAAGAAACTGAATCATTATATGACTATTGGGAGAGATTCAAGAAATTAAGCGCATATTGTCCACAACACGGACTGTTGGAACAAACACTTCTCCAATACTTCTACGAAGGCCTACTCCCTATGGAGATGAAGATGGTCGACGCATCAATTGGAGGTGCACTTGTAAACATGACTCCTACTGCGGCTAGAAATTTAATTTCTACTATGGCCGCTAACTCTCAACAGTTTTGCCCTTTCAGTGAACCCTCTTGACGAGTTCACGAGGTAAGTACAGTTTCTTTAGAAAATAAAATTGATAAGTTAGCTAATATAGTTCAATCCCTTGTTGCAGGCAAAATAGGTACAGCTAGACTTTGCGGAATATGCACAAAGTTGGACCACCCTACGAATTGCTGTTCAATGTTATAGAGGATGTTGTTGCACAAGTAAATGCAGTTGGTAATTTTTTGGGACCTCCCCAAATACTATACAACCCTCATGCCAACAGCTATAATCCGGGGTGGAAGGACCATCCAAACTTCAACTATGAACCAAATCCCAGACCGAATCAAGCTTATCAACCAACTGCACCACAACAATATCAACCGCAAAAACTGTCATTGGAGTCAATTGTCGAGCGTTTGGCGATATCCCAGGAAAAGTTTCAACTGAAGACCGAAACACACTTTCAAGAGATTGACAAATAGATGAGTCAACTAGCTCTAGCAGTAGGACGACTTGAGTCCCAAGGAAAACTACCTTCTCAAATGGAGCCAAACCCGAGAGAGAATATTAGCGCCATCACTCTATGAAGTGGTACCGTTGTTGTACCAAAAACTGTGGAGGAACGCGCCCAAAAGAAAGATGAAGAGAAAGCATCATCGCCCACCATACCAGGTACATCTGATTCATTTCTCACTCTCTCTCCCTACGTCGTTCCACCCCCTTTTCCATCAAGATTGGTAAAAAGATATAAACAAGCTGAAGAAAGGGAAATCTTAAATATATTCCGAAAAGTGGAAATTAATATCCCACTTCTTGAAGTAACCCGTAAAGTGCCAAGGTACGCCAAATTCCTAAAAGATTTATGCACAAATAAAATGAAACTTACCGTAATTGAGAAAGTGAATTTGGGGGAACGTTTCTCAGCCGTTTTCTGACAAAAGCTTTCACCAAAATTAAAGGACCAAGGTATGTTCGCTCTTCCCTGTAAAATCGGTAAAATTGGAATTAAACGTGCCATGTGTGATTTAGGCGCTTCTATAAATGTTATGCCTCTTGCCTTGTACATCTTACTTTCTACTGAGCCTTTGAAAGATACGAAAGTGACGATACAGCTGGCTGACCGGTCCGTGATATACCCAGAAGGACTCCTCGAGAACGTCTTAGTAAAGGTAAATGAACTTATTTTTTCGGTGGATTTTTATGTCATCGACATGGAAAACGACTGATCAAACACTTCTTTAGAGATCCTTCTCGGTCGTCCCTTTCTCGGTACAGCAAATACAAAAATCGATGTAAGAAGTGGAATTCTTACAATGGAGTTCGGCAGTGAGATTGTTAAGTTTGACGTTTACAAGGCAATGCGATATCCAGATAATGTTGATAGCATTAAATTTATTGATGTTATTGAGCTTGCCATTGAAGAATCTATAGAATCTAACTTTGTTGATAGTCTATGCAGGGAATTGGAGGATCACGACAATGAAATTAGGGAATTGAAAAATATTTCTTCTATTTATTATGACTTGCGTCTAACTCCTTCAAAATCTAAAATGTTTCCTTCTATTTTGCAGGCACCAAATTTGGAGCTAAAATTACCGTTGGATAAACTGAAGAGTAAAGAAGATATTTTGTCAGAAAAAATAAAGAAACTTCATGATCGTAAAATGTCTCATAGGGGAATTCTCAGTTGGATTAAGCACACGAATTGGAGGAAGTATTTGTCGCAGTGCCTGTAGTCTGAATTAGGTCGTCGAGCTAAACGATGTTAAATAAAGCGCTAAATGGGAGGCAGCCGATTTTATTTTATTTTTAAATTTCTATTTTGTTTTATTTTATTCATTTTTAATTTTATTTTATTTTAGTCTCAAATTTATTTTATTTTATTTTCAGGTACCCTAAAAAATTGTTTTTGGATCGAATATAATGTAGCCGAATGATATAATCTATGCATGGTCTAGTGGGAAGGGGACCATTTTACTATGGGTGCATGTTAGCAAAGCTTTCCACCATCCAAGGTGCATGATAGCCAAACCCACACCTACCAATCATCTTCTTTGCTTATCCCAACTATCTTTACTCTTATTTTAAACATTCTTTTTAAACTTATTATTTTATCACTTCCCTCTTTAATTTTAAACCTCCCATGTGGACCCCACGCTTAGATGATAAGCCATGTCTCTTATTCCCAAACAACCTCCTTTTATTTTCTTTATCCTTATTTTTATTCCATCAATCTTTTCCCATCACTTATCCATTTTTTTATTTTTGAAATTCCTTGGACCCACACCCAATTGACCAGCACCAACCTCTTATACACTCACGTGATAACCTAAAAAAACCACACCTCTATTCCATCTAATAACCCAGCCGCACGCTCATCCCCTTCCCCATCACATTCGGTCAACACAATACCTTCAGCCCTTATCCCCTTAGACCTTGCCAACCTCTCCAGCAACCATGGTGCGCACCCGAGACCAAGCACGGCAGCTCTCACAAGCACCTCCGATCAACCTCGCTGGCCAGCGACGATATGTGCTGGCGTTCGTGCTCCTCCCTAGCAACTTCTGTCCCACGCCGTCACATCCTCCTATGCACCGTAAGTGGACGAAGACAGCAATCAAATGCCACTCCACCATGGTTCGAACCCGAGCCTTCACCCAACCACGACCGTCGTTAGAATGGGGAGTATCTCTTTTCCCTCTCTCATATTTTTGTTACATATTGGGACAACATGCTTTTAGTGGAGGGGAAAGAACGCTTGCATCAAATTACCTTCTTTTATTTATATGCCTGAAATTAAGTTGCCTTGGTTGAATTGTTGAAATCTCTTGTTATCAATCTTGAATCTTGCTTTGTTTCTTTGAATACCTTATGAACTTTTGATCACACTTTAATCGGATTTAGGGTGCATGATAGAAAAATAGCAAGATTGGTGTTTTCAGTTAAATTTTCCTTGATATTTCATGAGTTCATTGGTTGATATGTTTCTTGATTCAATGCACAATACACCACCTTGTGAGATTTGAGCCTAAACGAGCATACTTTTTATTTTTGCTCATGTTTTTGATTGAGTGTGTTGGATTAATTTTGATATTCTAGAACTTGTAATTAAATGCATGTCAAGACTACACATTGAACTAGATGTTTTAATATGATTAGGGCACTTAGGATTAACCCATTTCTCTACCCAAATTGCCTACCCGTTTATATCCATTAGTGAACCAATTTTGTGTCTTTACCTTTTTCTTTGCTTTACCACAATTATAAAACTCAAACCTTTTTATTTTTACCCTCTTTTGTTACCCTTGTCAAGATAGAGATTGATTTGCTCCATGAAGAAGAAAAAAAGAGAAATAGAAAAAAAAGAAAAAGAAAAAAAGAGAGAAGGTTCGAACAATATTCAAATAGAAGAAAAAAAACAAGTTCGAACTGTGCTCGGAAAAAAAAAGAAAAAAAAGAAAAAGAAGACAAAAAGAGAGAAAAAGAATTTTTCTCGAATAGAAAAAGATTTAGAAAAAGAAGAGCGGAAACATTTTTGGTTGTTTGATTCACTTCTTTGCATTTGCTTACTTTGTTTATTTCGTGGCTTGAAGTTCTTTTAGCATCTCTTGTCTTGACATTTAACCCACTTTTTGGCCTTATCCCTACCCCAACCTAAACCCCTTTACAACCTTATTAAAGACCCTTTGATTAATACATCATGTTCATTCTAAGTAGTGGCGACTTGATTTTCGTACAAGCCTATGGTAATGTCTTTCTTAATCTTGGCTTTGAGCGTTTCCTTTACCCAAAATACATTGAGCGATAATGAGTGAACTCTTGTGAGGTATTGAATCTTGATACGTTGAAGCTAATAGATAATTGGAATGTCTCGGCTTTTGCTTAAACTTGCTACTAGTTGCACCTATCTTCTTGATTGTCACCTTATTTCCGATAATTGATATGATCGTTAATTCATTTGGTATTCCTTGACATATTGTGGGATTACAGATTGTAACTTGATATTTTTGACATATTTGATTAAGGCATGCTTAAGGACAAGCATTGAATAAGTGAGGGGGAATTTGATAAATAGTTTATTTGGTTACCGTTTTATCTTTAATTATGCATTTAATTATTAGTTCATGTTGCTGATTTGGGTGTTTTAATGCGTTTTCTATGCAGGACTACAATTCTGGAAATTGCACTTAAAAAGATAGGATTCTGCAGTTTTATTCTCTGGAATCAAGGATGGACTAGTGGGCATGAATCTGGGCATGAAAGACTGACTGGACGCCACGTCAGCAATTATAGAAGATGACGTCAGCAGTGGTGATAGCTTATCAACCGCATTTTGATAGCTTAACAAATGAATTTAAAATTTAAACTTTGGATTATCTTTTGTATTTAATTTAAATATTTTTAGGATTTATCTTTTATCATCTCTAGGTTATTTTTAGGGTTTTAGAATACTATAAATACCCCATTGGGGTAAGCTAGAAAGATATCTCTCATCTTCCATTCTTAGTTTGTTCTAGCTTTCTACATTTTATAAAATTCTCTTTTCTTTTACATTTTTATTTTCAAGTTTTTTATTTATTTCCTTTTAAAATGTCGAGTATGATTTTTACCATAATCATGCTCGGCTAATTTTTCAACAAGCTGAGGGCTTAGCAACAACTCAATTCTGAACGTGAGAATCAAAAAGTTCTTTATAACTTCAAATATATTTCTCAATTTTCTGCAAACTATGATTTGCAATCGGCTTTTCCTTTAAAAATCTTAACACCTTCATTTCAAAAAGAGCTCGTTGGTTTGAATGTTGTTTTGATTTATAGTTGGGAGGAAGGATCGACTTGTAGCATATTCGACATCCTATGAACACACTTAATGACAGATTCGCTAAGGGAAATTGAGATCGGATTCGATTCTCATTGAGACAACATAGTCCGAGTCAGGTTTTTCCAGATTTAAAAGAACTGTTTTATTCTAACGGCGATAGTCGTAGTTAGTCTAGCCAAAAAACTGAAATTCAAAAATTGATTTTGGATTATTGGTTTACCAGAGAGAAAAACAAGTTACAAGGGTTGGGCCTTGTAGACTGTAACCGGCATTTATCCAAAGTAAAAATCTTATTCAATGATCGATTGGAAATGAGACAAGCAAGGCCTGAGGATATTTTATTAAATTGATTTAAATCTTGAAATTTTACTTCCATCATTCTCGCTTTTACTCTATTTTTATTTTCTAGCTCACTCAATCATCCCCCCATTTACTTTATTTTCTCGTAACTGTCAGAATCAAAACATCCGAATATCGGAAGCTCCTTAGTCCTTGCGGATCGACCATTCTTCTCTATTACTATGTTATTTATTTATTTTATTTAAGATTAAGGAATATTTATTTGACAAATACGACGCTTGTCACAAGTACAAATACAAATCTTTCGATTTTTTTGGCACATATAATGGGTAGACGCTAGTCACAAATTTTAAAGTTGCTTCAAGTTTAGAGTGCAGATGAACCATCGACCACTGATTAAAATATGAGAGGCCCTTACCATCTCACATAAGCAATGTAGTTAGAAGAGTAGTTTTTAATTATTTTATTTAAAGATTATACAAAAGTATATAAAATAAAAAAATATATGGGTTATAATATTTGTTATCATTTAAAATAATATATATTTTAATAATTTTAATTTAATTAACTCGCAACCCCAATTCAGTTAAAAGCTTAGTAATAGATATAGATGAATATGTGATAAGTGTTCAAAAGTACTATTTTTATTTACTCATATTATTGTTAGACTTAAGCTCATATTAGTTGCATAATTAGTTATTCATGCATTAATTCATGTTTCTTTCCACTGTTGAGCTTGATTACATAACTTGGTGATTTTTGTGGAAAAAGATGCTGCTTTGGTGTGTTTTTGTGTGTGTATGTGCAGGATCACTTGCCAAAGCAATGCCGAGCCAGTTGCCAGGGCAATGCATGAAGGATATGCCGAGCTAGTTGCCAGGGCAATGCATGAAGAAGACGCCGAGCCAGTTGCCATGGCAATTTTCGACAAAGAGAAGATGCAATAGGGATGCCGAAATTAATGACTAGACAAGCCCAAGATGACGTGGAGCAAAGCCCAAACCCAAAGGAATTTGATTGCCATGCAGAGATTAAAGAAGAATTAAATTCCAAGAAGATAGGAGAAGTTCTAGTAGGAATACAATTATAATAAAGAATTATATTCTTTAAAGATAATTTAATTCCAACTTAAACTCCTCCTCAAAGAAGGACTTTGGCCTAGCCCTATAAATAGCAAGGAGATTTCGACAATCCAGATAGAGAAAAATAGAGAAATTTCGACAAGAGAGCATTAGGGGAAATTTCAACTTCTTCTTCTTCTTTGCTTCCATTAGATTCATGGTTTGGGGATTATTCTTTGTATATCTTTTGAACCCAACCATGAACTAACTTGATCGGTTAGGGTTATTGTGTATTGTTGTTGTGAGAAACAATTGGATTTTGTTTAGGTAATAAGAGTTTGCACTTTTCTATTCAAGGTTTACTCATTCTTGGCTTTTATTCTTGTTTGTGAGTGAATTGGGAGAGAATCTCGTAACTTCATCTATTTATCTAATATCGGGAGAGTTAGATTCAAGAAACGAATGAGTATGGTCTTTATTCAATCTATTGATGGTGAAGATTAATCCGGCTTAGGAATAAGTTAAGGATTTCAACGGCTAAGAGGAGCGCAAGATTGGTTGTTGTTCACCCTTGATTCACGCAGGGATGTATTATCAAGGCATGCACAAGTAGCTAGAGTTTCGACTTAGGGATAAGAAGAAACCATTGAAGAACGCTCTGCCCGAACCTTGAAGTTGCTGCCCGGACGCCCAAGTAGTTGCCCAACTAGTTGCCCGGGCAACCATCGATTAGTTCTTTGAGGCAACCCGTTGTGCAAGTTGCCACGGCAACCGAGTTGCCCGTGCACTCTTTTTACCAAGACGATCAATCGGCTATCACACCTCAACTCACGATAACCTGGCCTATCTCTCTCTTTTTTCGATCTCATCTTTTCTTTTACTTTATTGCTTTCTAGTTTAGTTATTAGTTAAACTCTTATAATCCTTTAATTGTGTTTTTACTTTTCACGGTCACGATAACTTAAGCAAAGTGGCCCAAACCAATCCACAATGGAGACGATACTCGATACTCATATCACTTTATTACTTGCGACGTGTATACTTGCACAATTGCGTAGCACTTATCACAGGCAACAAGTTTTTGGCGCCGTTGCCGGGGATTGACAATTGGTGTTAGTTGTTTTTGTTATTGCATTTTTTCTATTAGTTTTACTAACTTTTCTTTTTCTTTGTTTTATCAAAAAAAAAAATTGGGTGCACTACAAGTTAAGGGACATCAACATGTCGGGAAATAAAAGCCAATCTATTCGAGATATGATGTTGGAAGATATGAATCAATGTGCCATAAAATAATCAAAGAACGTGCCAAAGCGGCAGACGAAGAACATGCCAAAACGGCAGACGAACTAAACACAAACACACAAAAAATAACAAACAAACAAAATAAAAATAAGGATAAAGTACACCAGTGATCACCGAACTTTTAGGGCGCATTCATTTTGGTCACCGAACTTTTAAAATTTTTATTAGGGTCACCCAACTTTTAGTCCGCTTTCATTTTGGTCACCGAACTTTTAAAATTTTCATTGGGGTCACCCAACTTTTAGTCTGCTTTCATTTTGATCTCTTCCGTTAACTTTCATTAAAAATACTGACGTAGAACGTTATCTTCATCTTCAACATCTGTATTTTTCTTTTCTGTTTTTCCTTCATGAAAATAAAAACTTACAAAAGTATGACCTTTTATCTACTGATTTTCTTCATTTATTTTTCTTCCTTTAAATGTTATCATATTTAAGTTGGGTTAATCCTATACTAACCCGTGACATAACCTTGTGTTTGTTTCCAGCATCAATACTGAAAAGATATAGTTTGGGATTTCCCACTTCATGCCTTGTCTTGTATGGAGTTGTGGTATAAATTTTTCTTTTAATTTTTACCAATTTAGCCTGCTTTCCTCGCATTATTTTTATCTATAACAATTGAACATCTCTCACTCTTCTGTCCAAATGCTCAATCAGTTTGGAGGGTGTCTGGTTTTAATTAGTCTCCCTCGATAACTTGTTTGGAATCCTTTGTACCTTGGTTGTCTGATGTTGGGAGAATGCTTGCCAACTCTCATTTTCTTTTAGGTTTAGTGGCATGGTTATGTTGGGGCGAACGAAAATCCCGACATGAGTTGTTGTTTGAAGTTAAAAATGGTGATGTTAAAATTCCGGAATAAAATTTTCAGGTGAGTTGCAACATCAATCTATTTGCAATGGAACCACCTCATGCTCCCAAGGATGGCCAGCGGCGAGAACCATTAAAATCAACCGAGACGCCGCCTTCAATTGAACGAATAAAGAAGGTAGAATCTCTGCTTTAGCCCGAAACTGCAGAGAAATAATCTTCCAAGTTTTTATTTTCATGGAGAAAAAATGTAGGAGACGAATAAAGAGGTTAAAGAAGAAGATAACATGCCACATCAGCATCTTTAACGGAAATTAACAACATGGACCAAAATGAAAGCGAATTAAAAATTGAGTGATTCCAATAAAAAATTTAAAAGTTTGATGATCAAAATGAACGCGTCCTAAAAGCTCAGTGACCACCGGTATACTTTACCCTAAAAATAAAAAACAATCCAACCGGGACACTAAGTTCGCCAAAGTTAACATTGAAATGAAAAAACCACCAAAAACCTTTATAATCTGCTGCCAAACACTATCCTAAAAACCAAACTAGGAGAAACTGCTGCAGAGCAAAAATATAAACTATACGAGACTCGTGATCTGTATTGAAATTGAAGTATTCCCTATATTTTATTTTAAGTTTAAACAAAAAAATCAGCCTTAAATTATAATTTTTTTACATTTAATCCTAAATTATATTTTGTCGAAATAAGTATTTAGACTATTTATTTCAATCATTTTAAGTATTTAATTATTTTTTGGTCAAGTACCTAAACTATTTTTTGGTACCTAAACAAGTACCTAAATTATTTATTTCGGCTAATGGGACGTCGACAGTTGGCACATTACAAATATTTAGGTACTTGTTTTGATTAAAAAATAATTTAGATATTTAAAATGACCGAAATAAATAGTTTATGTACTTGTATTGACCAAATAATAGTTTAGATAGTTAAAGCATAAAAAATACATAATTTGAGGATTTATCTTTTATTTTATTTACTTTTTTCTCTGTTTACCAACTTTGACTTTTAGTTTTTTTAATATTTAAATACAAATTGTATATTTTAAAACTATATAGCACAATTAAAAATAAGAAGCGAGTCTTTTATCATTTAAATTGGTTTAGTATATAGATGAACATTTTATTTAATTATTTTTATTCTGGAAAAATATGTAAAATTTTAAAAATTATGTTAAATCGAATTGGATCGTTGTAAGATTCCTACTTAAATTTTTGAGTCAAATTCAAAACAATAAAATTATAATTCAACTCAAATCGAATCGGAAACAAGTTTTACTTGTATCAAAACGGATCAACTAAAACCCACTTGACCGGTCTCGTTACCATCCTACTACTTTTGAGTCTCCGGAAAGATGTTGTGCTTCAATATTGAGTTTCGTGCTAGGTACTCTCTACCTTACTTCGATTTCGTATTTTGTTCTAATGCCTAAATAAAAGCAGTTGTTACATGTGCTTTTTTTTAATAACAACCACGTGTATTTAATTCATTAATCGACTAATTCAACTTGAATACTACAAAGACCTATCATGGTGACGATCTTTTCAACCCAGTGTACTCCATTTACGATGTCGAACTCCGAACTCTTGACTTTACTTAAAAGGACTTAAGCCTCATCTAGCTTGACCAACTAATAGTTAGTTGTTGCATGTGTTTTTTTTTTAATCAGCAGTTTTGCTAATGTTAAATGTTAGAAAGGTTAAAACCCAATGCAAAGTAACAGTGTTGGGAACCTGGCATGTTAAAAAGCAGAAGCCTAGGTCATAGGGGACTATTTCATGCGAGTTCAGCAGCCACGAGCAGAAACATTGGTCTGCCTTCATACCTCTAATTAATAGGATCCCACGACCTTAGACCCCAACCTTTGTCTTTAGTTTGGAACACCAGTAATCCAATTTAATTTCAGACCACTCCGACCTACCCTTATTCTTGCCGGTAAATTACACAATTTATTATTAAACTTTATTCTTAAATTTATTTTGGTTATTAAAGTTTCAAAACGTTCAATTCATTCATTGAAATTTAGACCTTAAACATTTTTAGTCGCTCTTCAAGAACTGCAAGAGAAAAGTAATATATTGAGAAACGAATTTCCTCTTACGGGAGAGGAGGGAGATCAACAAGAGAGAAACCGAAAGGTTTTTGCCCGATTCTTAGACTTCAGGACACATTCGGCAAAATAGAGGTCAGATTAAAAAGGAACTTCTTCAAGATTTACGGTGGAAAGCTTCATCGGCACGAGAGAAGCAATATATTGAGAAACGAACTTTATCTGACAGCAGAGGAGAGAGATCGACAAGAGAGAAATTAAAAAAAATTGTAAACCCTAGACCGGCCTATGCGAAAGGACCATGTCTAACGGGCACACCTCAATGTTTTTAAGCCCAAGTAGAAAACATGTTGGAAATTTTCGAACATTTAGTTTAAAAAAAGTATAATAGCATATCTCACAGTAAAGTAATCAAACCAAAGTTACTTATAACAACATACCCGGTAGTAGTTACAAAATAATCCATATCAAATATGGTAGAAAATACTTAATATAAACTTCATACATCACAAAATATAGGCACGTGTCACCCTGAAAACAAAATGGTGGATAGAAACATTACAAACTATGTGAAGTACTGAATGTGTCGATTCTCCAATGTCAGGAACAGAGCGGCCTATCCAAAATATCTAAAAGGAAGAAGATTAAGAATGAGCTAAGGAGCCCAGTGTGTTCCAATGGTGCAAAGCTAAAACATGTATTACAACAATATAGTAATTAATTATATTTCTAATAACATCATGTATCAAACTGTAATAGGGTTCATTTTAATTTCCTAGCTACCCTCCAACCAAACTCCGGTATACAGTTCCCCCAGAACTGCATCTATAGGGGCATTAACCCAGGCCCATTGGGCGTAGGTGCCAGCCTTAGGTACGGTAAAAATCATCCTAGCCGAAGCATAGGAGTGAACGGTAAGGAATTACCCTAGCCGAAGCATAGGAACCTGAAACGGTAAGGAATTACCAGCTGGATCCAAGCTGAACCTACGGTAACTTCATACTCTATCCCAAGTACCCCAATAACAGTCTAGGCAGTAATTACAGCATTCAGTAATAGCATTAATTACAGAAATTAGTATTAGTTGCAGGAATTACAGTAAATATAGAACAAGTAATTATTTTCAAATACACAGTAACCAGAGAGCATGTTGTTCAAGTAGGTCCTTAGGCTTAAGTTAACAAATAAAAATAATCATACTCAATATCAGGGCACATGTTATAATTTCACAATAATAAAGAAAACCAGTAACATGCACGTGTTCAGTTTAAGCAAAACATTTAAAAACATTTATGTAACACACATGGAACACACCTCAAAAAGTCGGGTCGGTCAGTCAGATGATCTACTGAGCACTAGTGTGACGCTCCGATGCTGTACTAGAACCTAATACAGAACAAGTATCAAATTAATACAGGGAAATTCTTCGCTATGATAATTTACAATGCATCGATGCTTACGGGTCACAATGGGATCACGCTGTTGCACGTATCGAGAGGAGCTGGGCTGGGCAGACGAACGATCGGGAAAGACTCTAGTACCTTAAACAAAATAATATCAGGTCAGAAACCTTAATCTGAAATTTGCTCATAAGTTAAATAATTTAACAACTTATGCATGATTGGGTTTAAGGTTGGTTTCAAAGGCTTTCGGGTTAAAATTTTGTGAAACATGCTTCAAAAACGGACTTAGGACGTCGAAAAACATAAAATAGGGGTTTTGGAAATTTTGACTTTTTGTTCAAAGTCAACTCTGACGTCAACAGTTAATGCTGACGTCAGTAGTCAACGGTTAACTGTCAATGCTGACGTCAGCAATCAACTCTGACATCAGCAGTCAAAGGTTTGACTCGGGCGGGTTGACTCACTGAGTTGACTCGATCAGGTTGACTCAGTGAGTTGACTCGGTTCAGGTCAGTTAGGGTCAGTCGGGTCGGTTTGGATTGGATTGGAACCAGTTCAAGGTAGATTTAGGCCCGGTTCGACCGAACCACCGTCTCAGGCGGCCAGGAATCACCTGGACGACGCGTGGGGTCCTCGCACGGCCTTATACGGCCGAAAAATGTACGAAAATGTACATTTTGGCCAGATCTAGCCTCTACCATGCACTTTTAACCCATAATCACTTCAAATCAAGTCAAAACAAACCAAATAAGACCTAACTTACCTAACTCAGTCGAGCTCTGGTGGTGGCCTGAACGGCGTCGGTTGAGTGATCTAACGGTAGGGCTAGAATCGTCTCAATGCGAGGAAGATAATCGTGGTAGTGGAGGCTTGAACAGAGGCCGGAAATGGTCAGAAACAAGGTCGAACCAAAGGGATTTAAACCTTAAACTCGTCAGACATTTGAACTTGATTTGCCGACAAACAGCGAGGCAAAACGACGAGGGGGTTGAGGGGTTTTGTCCGGGAGGTCGCGGGGGAGATTCTGATGGTGGTGGTGAGCTGCACGGAGCGGCGATAAAAGAGGGTTGAAAGTTGGCCGGTGGGGTAGATGAGAGAAATATATTTTGGGGGGTTTGGTTTATCTTTGGTTCGAATGAAAATCTCCAGAAGCTGAAGGGTCGACTGATTTTTTTTTAATTTGTTTTGGGGTTAACCCAACCCAAACATTCAAAATTAATTTATGGGAAAACCATCTCTAAGAGCTACATAGCTCAGATGGCTGGGTGACTGGCTTACCAAGGCATAGGTTGTGGGTTCAAATCCCACAACTTGCGCTCTCCTAATTTTTTTATATAGGTGTTACAATTCTCCCCCTAAAAGAAATTTCGTCCTCAAAATTTACATGGTTTAAACAGATGCGAAAACTGCTCTCTCATAGATTTCTCAGTCTCCCAAGTGGCTTCTGCAGGACTACGGTTACTCCACTGAACCTTAACCACATGGATGCGCCTGTTCCTCAAAACTCTGTCACAAATTCTAAAATCTGCACAGGCTTTTCCTCATACAATAAGTCTGGTCTTAGCTGAACGTCCTGAACCTGAATAACATGACTCGGATCCGGGTGATATTGTCTCAGCATAGACACATGAAATATATCATGGATACGGCTCAGCTGGGGAGGCAACACAAGCTGATAAGCAGCAGGCCCAACTCTCTTCAAAATGCAGTATGGCCCGATAAATCTCAGACTCAGCTTGCCTTTGCGCCCAAATCTCATAACTTTCTTCCACGAAGATACTTTTAGAAATACCTGATCACCAACCTCAAACTCGATATCTTTTCTCCTCCGATCAGCATAAGATTTTTGTCTATCAAAAGCCTCCTTCAGGCGGTCACGGATCAATCTGACGGTCTCCCTAGTCTCTTAAACCAACTCGGGGCCCAAGGTTTTCCTATCATACAACTCTGTCCAGCAGATGGGAGTACGACATTTACGCCTATACAGAGCTTCATACGGTGCCATACGAATTCTCGCCTGGTAACTATTATTATAAGCAAACTCGGCCAGTGGCAAGATTTCTTCCCAACTACCACGGAAGTCAATCACACAATCCCGTAACATAACCTAAAGAATATGGATCACTCTCTCGGACTGACCATCAGTCTGCGGATGAAAAGATGTACTGAAACTCAGACGTGTACCCAAGGCTTCCTGCAAAGCCTGCCAAAATCGGGAGGTAAACCTCGGGTCTCGATCAGAAATAATGGACAAAGGTACACCATGCAGTCTGACAATCTCAGAAATATACAACCTCACCAGCTTCCCTAGGGAATAATTAACTCGAACAGGAATAAAGTGAGCAGACTTGGTGAGTCGATCCATAATAACCCAAATTGAATCCTTTTTAGAATGAGTCAGAGGTAATCCTGTAACAAAATTCATCGTGATACGCTCTCATTTCCATTCAGGGATCTTAATGGGCTATAACAGACCAGAAGGATGTAGATGTTTTGCCTTGACCTATTGGCAAGTCAAACACCGTGACACATAATCTGATATGTCCTTCTTCATACCAACCATCGGTATCTCTATCTTAGATTCTGGTACATCTTATCCCCACCGGGATGCATAGCATAGGGGCTATTATGGGCTTCACTGAGTATGGTTTGCTTCAACTCAACATTGTCAGGCACACAATAACGACCCTTGAAGCACAGAACCCCGAATGGTACTCAATCTCACAGTCATAGTCTTTAAGAAGCTCAAGCCAATGACGTTGTCTCAGATTAAGCTCATTTTGGGTAAGGAGGTACTTCAAGCTCTTGTGTCCTGTATAGATATAACACTTCTCCCCGTAGAAATAGTGCATTCAAATTTTCAAAGCAAAAACCACAGCGGCCAACTCCAAATCATATGTAGGATAATTGCACTCATGTGGTCTTAACTGGTGAGATGCATAAGCGATCACTCTACCCTCCTGCATCAAAATGCAACCAAGCCCAGAACGTGAAGCATTGCTATAAACTGTGAAATCCTTCCCCGACTCTGGTTGGGTTAAAACTGGAGCTTGTGTCAAGACTGTCTTCAATTTCTCAAAACTCTCATGATGTGCGTCAGACCAAACAAAAGTAACATTCTTCCTTAATAGTTTAGTCAATGGAGCAGCAATGATGGAGAAGCCTTCGACAAAGTGTCTTTAATATCCAGCTAAACCCAAGAAACTACAGATCTCAGAAACATTCATGGGTTGCTTCCAACTCACAATGGCCTCAATCTTGCTCGGATCAACCTGAATACCCCGGGCTGATACCACATGTCCAAGAAAAGTTACCTCGCTGAGCAGAATTCACCTTTGCTCAACTTTGCATACAAGCGATGCTCTCTGAGAGTTTGCAGGACGATCCTCAAATGCTCGGCATGTTCTGCCTCAGACCGGGAATAGACCAAGATGTCATCAATGAATACCACCACAAACTGATCTACATAAAGCCAGAAAACACGGTTCATTAGATCCATAAAGCAGCATGAGCATTAGTCAAACCAAATGGCATCACTAAGAACTCGTAATGCCCATATCTGGTACGAATGGCTGTCTTCGCAACATCTGACCCCTTTTATCTTTAGTTGGTAGTATCCAAAACGAAGATCAATCTTTGAGAAAACTATAACTCCCTGAAACTGATCGAACAAGTCATCAATCCTAGGTAGAGGGTATTTATTCTTGACCGTCAGTTTGTTCAGCTTCCGGTAATCAATACACAGCCTGAGAGAACCGTCCTTCTTTTTTACGAACAGAATAGGAGCTCCCCAGGGCGAAGAGCTAGGTCGAATAAAACCTCGATAAAGGAGCTATTATAACTGAATCTTTAACTCCTTAAACTCTTTATGAGCCATACGGTAGGGAACCATAGATACTGGTGTAGATCTCGAATAGGTCTCAATCTCAAACTCAACATCCCTATCCGGTGGAAACCTAAGAAACTCCTCTGGGAACACATCAGGAAACTCACTAACCGTACGAATCTCCTCAATCTTTGACAGAGAACCCTTGGTATTCAAGAAATAAGCAATGAAAGTATGATATCCCTTCTTGATCATCCTATCAGTAGCCAAAACGGATATCACATTAGACAGATACCCTCGACGCTCACCAATGATGACCACGGTCTGATCATCATAAGTCTTCAAAGTCGCCCTCTTGGACTCACAGTCCAGATTGACCTGATGTTCGGCCAACCAATCCATACCAAGAATTAAATCAAATTCTTCTAAAGTTAACTCCATAAGGTCAGCTGGAAAGATTTCCCCTTGAACCTCGAGAGGACGCCGTCTGAAAATCTTATCCACAACCACTAACTGGCCTACTGGACTCATAACAGTAACTGCACTCTCAATGGTCTCATCTGGAATATGAAGGTCTCGGGACACAGATCTCGACACATAGGAATTGGTGGAACCATTGTCAAGTAATGCAAAGTATGGAACAAAATATATAGTAAATGTACCAACAATGACGTCTGGCTCATCTCGGTCATCACGATGTCTAGTGGCATAAACAAGTGCAGGCTGCCAGGCCTCAGTCATAACTGGTCCTCTACTCTGATGGGATTGACCTCTACTGTCAAATCTAGCAGTAGACCCAGACGTTCTACCCTGATTACGGCCTCTAGCCGAAGTCTGAATAGATGTCTGTGAGCAAGCAATCGTCTGGGTACGAGCAGGAGTCTGAGTGGATGTTCGGTCTGCAGATGGTGGGTATGAAAACTCCTTTAGAAAATGATCCATGGATCCACATCAGAAGCAAACACCAATCAGCTTCCAACACTCCTCTCTATGGCTCCTACCGCAATGCTCACATGCAGGAAAAGAGGAAAATTTTGAGTCACCTCGAACAACAGCAATGCCCAAATATACTAAAGGCCTAGAACTCGTATTAATCCTCTGAATCTTAGTAGTACGAGTCCTTTTATCAGGATATGTGTTGGACTCGCCCTGACCAGAATGTCTCTTTGACCGGTCTCGATCTCAGCCTCAGCCTCGATCTCTATCTGTACCACTCTGTCTAGCTGCCAATAACACCATCTGTTTTGTGGTCTTGGCCCGATTTACCAAGTCCTCAAACACCTCATCGTGATGTGTAGCTATCCGATCACGTATGCTAATACAGAGGCCCTCTAAGAATTTCTCGCAACTATCTTTCTCGGTGGAAACCAAACTAACACCATATCTCTGTAAATCCAAAAACTGAATCTCATACTCAACCACTGTCATAGAACCCTGAACTAGGTCTTTAAAAGCCTGAAGTCTCTTCTTCAAGAATCTCTCACCCAAGAAAATACTCTTAAATCGTTCCTTGAAGAAATCCCAAGTCAACCGATCAGAAAAAACACTACTCACAATAAATTCCCACCAGGTGTGGGCATTCCCGTTCAGCATGGATACAGCACCCAAATATTTCCTGGATAGCTCTAAACCCATCTCATTCATACGTCTCTTAGTGTCATACAGCCACTCATCAGCCTCAGTTGGTGCTCCACCAAGAGATCTAGAGAAAGTCTTGATCCCGTTAGCAAACAAGGTCTGTGAGATAGGAACTTCAGATGTGACACCTGATGTTCTGACTATGCCCTGAATCAGCTGAAGAAACTGTCTACCAAGAGTCTCATCAATAAATCCAGTCATAGGCACCGGCTCAGAAGCTGTTGATCCCTTAATCGAGGTAGTCATATTAATACTAGAGGTGGGTGGTGGAGCAGTCGAAGTTGAAGGACCACGAAGGGTGGGAGGCTCAATAGGAACCGGAGGATCTATCCAGGCAGAAGAATCTATAATCGGATCATCAATTGGGTTGGTGAATCTAAAGGTTCGACCTCGCCCATCGGCAGGTCGACGTCCCCTTCTGGTGCTCATATCGGAGGATCTCTACAAGGATAAAAACCTAAGATCAATTTATAACATTAGAGAATCGAACACAACTAAACATATAAAATTTGGTGACATGGCCCCCATTTTTAAAATACCTTTGTACAATATTTTAAAATAGTACTTTAAATGGACTCATCCACAGTCCGAGTTTGTAAAACCAAAGGCTCTGATACCAAC
Source organism: Hibiscus mutabilis (assembly GCA_019671005.1). Lineage (NCBI taxonomy): Eukaryota > Viridiplantae > Streptophyta > Magnoliopsida > Malvales > Malvaceae > Hibiscus > Hibiscus mutabilis. The sequence goes on along the minus strand of CM033737.1, from coordinate 1,556,422 downwards.
CAAATGTAACCCCCTAGACCGGCCTATGCGAAAAGACCATGTCTAACGGGCACATCTCAATGATTTTAAGCCCAAGTAGAAAACATGTTGGAAATTTTCGAACATTTAGTTTAAAAAGAGTATAATAGCATATCCCACAGTAAAGTAATCAAACCAAAGTTACTTATAACAACATACCCGATAGTAGTTACAAAATAATCCATATCAAATATGGTAGAAAATACTTAATATAAACTCCATACATCACAAAATATAGGCACATGTCACCCTGAAAACAAAATGGTGGATAAAAACATTACAAACTATATGAAGTATTGAATTTGTTGATCCTCCAATGTCAGGAACAGAGCGGCCTATCCAAAATATCTGAAAGGAAGAATATTGAGAATGAGCTAGGGAGCCAGTGTGTTCCAATAGTGCAAAGCTAAAACATGTATTACAACAATACAATAATTAATTATATTTCTAATAACATCATATATCAAACTGTAATAGGGTTCATTTTAATTTTCTAGCCACCCTCCAACCAAACTCTGGTACCTAGTTCCCCCAGAACTGCATCTATAGGGGCGTTACCCAGGCTCATTGGGCGTAAGTGCCAGCCTAAGGGAATACCTTAGGTACGGTAAAAATCATCCTAGCCGAAGTATAGGAGTGAACGGTAAGAAATTACCCTAGTCGAAGCATAGGAACCTAAAACGGTAAGGAATTACCAGCTAGATCCAAGCTGAACCTACAATAACTTCATACTCTATCCCAAGTACCCCAATAACAGTCTAGGCAGTAATTCCAGTATTCAGTAATAGCATTAATTACAGAAATCAGTATTAGTTACAGGAATTACAGTAAATATAGAACAAGTAACTATTTTCAAATACACGGTAACCAGAGAGCATGTTGTTCAAGTAAGTCCTTAGGCTTAAGTTAACAAATAAAAATGATCATACTCAATATCAAGGCACATGTTATAATTTCACAATAATAAAGAAAACTAGTAGCATGCACATGTTCAGTTTAAGCAAAACATTTAAAAACATTTATATAACACACATGGAACACACCTCAAAAAGTTGGGTCGGTCAGTTAGATGATCTACTGAGCACTAGTGTGACGCTCTGATGTTGTACTAGAACCTAATACGGAACAAGTATCAAATTAATACAGGGAAATTCTTTGCTATGATAATTTACAATGCATCGATGCTTACGGGTCACAATGGGATCACGCTGTTGCACGTATCGAGAGGAGCTGGGCTGGGCAGACGCACGATCGGGAGAGACTCTAGTACCTTAAACAAAATAATATCATGCCAGAAACCTTAATATGAAATTTGCTCATAAATTAAATAATTTAACAACTTATGCATGATTGGGTTTAAGGTTGGTTTCAAAGGCTTTCGGGTTAAAATTTCACGAAATGAGCTTCAAAAATGGACTCAAGACGTCGAAAAACGTAAAATAGGGGTTTTCGGAAAATTTGACTTTTTAGTCAAAGTCAACGTTGACGCCAGCAGTCAACGTCAATACTAACATCATTGGTCAATGGTCAATGCTGACATCAGCAGTCAACGGTTGACTATCAATGCTGGCGTCAGCAGTCAACGCTAACGTCAGCGGTCAAAGGTTTATCTCGGTCGAGTTGACTCACTAAGTTGACTCGGTCGGGTCAGTTCGGGTCGGTCAGGTCAGATCGGGTCTGTTGGGTCAGTTTGGATCGGAACCGGTTCAAAGCTGAATCGATTTAGGCTCGGTTCAACCAGACCATTGTCTCAGGCGGCCGGGAATCGCCTGAACGGTGCGTGGGGTCCACGTGCTGCCTTATACGGCTGAAAAATACACGAAAATGTACATTTTGGCCGGATCTAGACTCTACCATGCACCTTTAACCCATAATCACTTCAAATCAAGCCAAAACAAACCAAATAAGATCTAACTTACCCAACTCGGTCGAGCTCTGATGGTGTCCCGAACGGCGTCGGTTGAGTGATCTAACGGTAGTGCTAAAATCGTCTCAATGCGAGGAAGACAATCACATCAGTGGAGGCTTGAACGGAGGCCGGCAATGGTCGGAAACAAGGTCGAACCAAAGGGATTTAAACCCTAAACTCGTTGGACCTTTGAACTTGATTCGCCGACAAACTGCGAGGCAAAACGACGAGGGGGTTGAGGGGTTTTGTCTGGGAGGTCGCGGGGGAGATTCCGGTGGTGGCGGTGAGCTGCACGGTGCAGCGGTGGAGGCGGATTGAAAGTTGGCCGGTGGGTAGGTGAGAGAAAGATATTTGGGGGGATTTGGTTTATCTTCAGTTCAAATGAAAATCTCCAAAAGATGAAGGATCAACTGATTTTTTTTATTTGTTTTTGGGTTAACCCAACCCAAACATTCAAAATTAATTTATGGGAAAACCATCTCTAAGAGCTACATAGCTCAGATGGATGGGTGACTGGCTTACCAAGGCATAGGTTGTGGGATTTGATCCCACAACCTGCACTCCCCTAATTTTCTTTTTATATAGGTGTTACAGTTTTTGCCTGACTTGATGACTTCGGGGCATTTGTCGACAAAATGAAAGTTAGATTTGGACTCAGGGGGTGAGAAGAAGAGACTGATGAAATTTGTTACCGAGCGATCACTATTTACGGTGCACGTCCGACGACGGTGAATGGTGAAATGACCAAAAACGTGGTGAATGGTGAAATGACCAAAAACGTTGAATGTCTAAACTTCAGTGAGTAAATTAAATGTTTTAAAACTGCAGTTATCAAAATAAGTTTGAGAAAAAAATTCATTAATAATTTACGCAATTTACTCTATTTTTGCAATTAGGAGGGCACATAGACGAAGAACCGCACTCATGTACGAAGGCTATTCGGCTGACCAGAACAACATTCTTAGCACATGAGATGGGTTACAATACCACACACTACTCGGCATAGATGTGATGAACATTCTTTGACACTCTATCATGTCTGCTAACTTTCGTAACTTTGAATTTCATTCATTATTGTTCAATGCAGGGACGGAGCCATGTTATCTTGCCTTTCTCAAATTTTTTTAGTATAATTACAATTGAGGCTCTTTTTAATTTAATAGTAGTAAAATAAAGTTATTATCCCTCTCAATTTTTAAATTTAAAGGCTTAATAAACCTTTGCCCCTCTCAATATTTGATTCTAGCCCCGTCCCTGGTTCAATGTCGCAAAGCTCTCATAGTTTACTGATTGTTGTAGTAAAACTATAATTCTTTTAAGCAAACAGGAGTTTAAAAAAGATGAGATTAATACCAGTAAAAAACAGAGGAGTTAAGCAGACGAGGATTTAAATAATCTTCACCACAGTCTATGATACATTCAATGTTCAAGTTTTCTGTGCCAAACAGACAAAACATCCTAAGTTGATTCAGATTCCATTTCCAAGTGGCCTGTTTAATACTACTTTCTTTTTCAATTTTAAAATATTTTAGCTGCAAGTGGAGTGATGTATGATTACAAAAGATGGAGCCAAGCCAAGCACCGAGCTGGTACTGTATGTGAGAAAAAGGAACATGGCGGATCTTCATCACAAGAGCCATAAGCATCCATTGGTATTCAACGAAGACTCCAGCGGCCCAAGCGACACCACTTACGACTGCGCTGGCTGTGCGAAAAAGGTGTCGGGTCCGAGCTACAGCTGCCGGGGGGGAGTGCCGGTTTTACCTCCACAAGAAATGTGTGGAGACACCAACTTTTGCTTGTTTTCCATGATTCTGATGAAGACTTTGCTGAATGCAGCCTATGCGAAGGCTATATACGGTTCAAACTTTGTTATCGTTGTGTCCCTTGCAAGTTTTACATGCACCTCGAATGTGCTTGGCCACCATCCATTATTGAAGACAAATCTCATCATGAACACCCTTTCACTTTGTTGTTAAGACCAAATGACCCATTCTATTGTAATGCATGTGGCGACCAGGGAGATAATGTGTCCTATATCTGTTCTACCTGCAACATTCAAGTTCATAAAGAATGCACTTCACTGCCGCGCCACATTCGACTTACTCTCCATCAACATCCCCATACCATTTCCCTCTGCTTTTTTCCATTGCATTGACCATAATGATCCTAGAACATGGGATTGCAGAATCTGTTACAAAAAAGTAAACAACGAGCATGGGAGTTACTATTGTTCTCAGCCTGGTTGCGATTTTGTTATCCATGTCAAGTGTTCCATTACGAAAAAGAGATTGTATGGTGTGGTCGAGGTAAAAAAATCCAGACGATTTTGAGGAACCTGAAATTCTTGTATTAACTTATGAGTTGCATCATTCGTGTTGTCAAGGAAATCAAAATTTGGGATGATGTTGTAGCATGCTAGTCATGAGCACAACTTAATACTCTCGGATGTGATTGAGGATAATAAACTTTGCAATGGGTGTGTGCTACCTTTTCTATCCTCATTTTATTACTGTTCGCATTGTGATTTCTTTCTCCACAAAACCTGTGAGATCGGCCATGATTTTCTTTATAGCCCTACAGTCTTCTCACGGATGGTATTCTCACATGTTGTAAATGTAACTATGGTTTCTCTTACAAATCTGATAAAAATGACACGCCCAAGTGCCTCAGATGTGCTTCGGTATCTCACAATTTCACATATTAAGCAGATGAGGTACATTACTGTGACATTTGTGAAGAAGAAAAAGATCTACAACAATGGTTTTATCATTGTGAAACATGCGACAATGCTATGCATATCAAATGTCTTCTCAGGAAATATACAGAATCGGAAGCACATACGCATACGACGGTCATCCGCATCCTCTTTCCCTGAATATGTTCGGTTTCGTGAGTCGTGCCAAGATCTAGCCCTTGAGTGTGAGGAGCAAGGATGCAAATATATTGTTCACTGGACCTGCATTCGACCTTCTCCTCGTTATCGTGGTTTATGTGCTGATCCTTATGATCTCTTTGATAGTGGTTTTGCTTGGTTTTGTTTTATTTTTCTTAATTTGGAGACTTAAATGAAAAATAAGTGTCCAAAGTATATATTTTTTAAATTTTAGGCGCCTAAAGTATTTTTTTTTTGTAAAAATTTGTGCCTAAAGTTTCAACCATTACATTTTTAAGTGTCCGACCGTTAAAAAAACCCATTACCCAATCAAAACGCGACATATGGCAGGAATATTGATTTTTTAATTATTTTTGAAAAAACTTTAAAATTTATTTCTTTTATAAAAATCCCGAAATTCTCAAAAATATTCAAATAAGTCTCTAAATCCCTAAATATAACAAAACTCCAAATTCTCAAATCTTCACCGCTATTGCCGTCACTGACCCCACCCTTTCGGTCCACGAACCCAGCCGGCCATTTCCCCCAACACGCCGTTGCCGAAAATCGGCAATCAATGGGCCAATTGAACGACTATTTCACATTCGACGTTCAATGTTAAGCTAGCACATCGTTCGCCGATTTTTGACGATGGCTTGTTAGGGAAAACGGTCGACTGGGTCCAGCGACCGAAAGGGTGAGGTCGGCGACGACATCGGTGAAGATTTTGGGTTTTAGGATTTAAGAATTTGGGGACTATTTTAAAAAAATAGAATTTCAAGATTTTTATGAAAAGTTTTAAATTATTAAAAACAAAATTTAATTAAAAGAAATTATAAATTAAAACATGATATGTGTCTAATTTTTATTGGTTAACAGTTTTTTTTAAAAGGTAGTTAACTACCATGCACCTAAAATTAGGGGTGTCATGGTCGGTTAACCGTACCGTTTAGCCTAAACGGTCGGTTAACCGTTATAACATTTATTGAATTTAGCTAACCGTAATCTATCCATTAAGAATTGATTAACCAATACGATTAACCGACGGTTTGGTTACAGGTTATTACAAATTTTTCCACATGTTCACTACTTCTTTTGAGAATAATGAAACAATATTTTTGATAAATATTATATTAAAATGTTCATAGAAATGCTTAAATAGAGATTCTAAACATTAAGTCCATAATTAAAAAAAGTGCATACATACTATAAAGTTTCAACACAACAAAAAATACATAAATTCCAAATCTAGTTTAAAATTTCAAATTTCTTTCACTAACATAAAATAAACATAAGGTAAATGAAACTTCCATGAGTTAGCATCACAAGCCACAAAAGTTAACTCTATGACCAAATCACCCAAGGTCTTCGCCGACTTTCACTAAAATGAAATATAACTCATCAATCATAATTGTTTGTTGATTAAATGTTAAATCCTTCAATCTTATATTTAAAAATATGAAACAAGTTAGTACAAAAAATATAATTTAATACTAACAAATCTAAGATAAAAAATAATTATGAATTAGATTACAAAATAGGGTTTAGAAATTAGAAAATGGGTGTGTGGGTTGATCTTTTAGTTGAAGGTATTTTATTTTTTAAAAAATATATAAAAATATTTAATAACTGTTAACCTATAGGTTAACCATTTGTCAAAATCCGTAACCGTAACCATAACCATTAACCATCACTTTTAGCGGTTCGGTTAACTAAAACTGTTTAGCCTTAACAGTTCGGTTAATTAACCTGTAAAATGTAACGGTTATGTAACGACCCGAATTTCAGGATCTGAGGGTCGGGTTTGATCAAGGCATGGGCCTCGTATTTGGATCGTGTTTTTGGGCTTTTAGGAGCCTTTTGGGCTTACGTGGTTGTTGGGTTATGAAGAGAGAGGGAAGGGTATCATGGTAAATACCTAAATGGAAGAGTTTGGGGGGTAAGGCTTATTTTTTGCACCTATGCAGGAGGTGAGATCATCTTGCTTTAATATCTTCATCTCCCTTTTCCAACTTTTTCCCCACCCAAAACACATCCATCAAAGGTAGGATTTTGAGAGCTGGTGTTGTGATTCATTTTAGCTCATTGAGGGGAGTGTTACCAGCTTTCAAGGATCTACATTTCAAGGTAATCTTTGTATGGGTTGGTGGAATAAGGGGTTGTTGGAGGGTTGAGAGGGTTGGACGGGATTGGAGTTTGGGAGCTCTAATCTTTAGTTTAGATTATGTTTTTGGCCCATTTTATCCTCCAGCAACATTGTAATGCGTTTTGTAATCTCCCCATGTAGTGAAAGAGGTTGGGAGCTCATCCAAGGCTCAAGAAGGGAGGAAAGCTTGAAGCTTTGGAGAAAGGCCTTGTGTTATCAGCTAAGCTAAGATTAGTACACTACTAACTCCCATAGTTTCCTGGAAATCATAAAGTTAAGCTTTGAAGCATGATTGGGTGTTTTTGGCTTTGATTAACCTTGAGTGGTCGTTAATGGTAGATCTTGAAATTGTGGTTGTAATGGCCTAAAATCGGTAGTAATCCACTTAATACTATCCTCGTAACTTGTAGGAATGATTTGGGGTTTAACCTTGGGGGTTAAACAGGGTTTCTAGGTGAAACATGCACCCGGAGTTTGAAATTCGGGATCACGTACCGGTACGGGGACTCAAGTATCAGTATGCCTTAGTGTAAAAGGGGGAAGGGTTGTGAGGGGAGTACTGGTATGCCTCCCCGTGTATTGGTACCCCTTGCATGTTAAGAATTATAGTAACGCTTTCGCGTATCGGTACGCAAAGGGGTGTATCGGTACGCACTGTTACATTGCCTAGGAGAGGCTTAGCATACCGGTACGCATATGTGGGAGTACCGGTACAGTTGTGGATCGGTACAGGGCGATCCTAGTACTGATGGTGAGTATCGATACGGGTCGGGGCGTATCGGTACGGCTTTAGGGTCCAGTTCTTTCGAACCTAAAATGAGTATCGATACTTATGGCCGAGTATCGGTACCTAGAGAGGAGTATCGATACCCACATAGGAGTATGGTACTCACTGGGCATTATGCCCAAGAAATTTGACTTTACGTTCGGGGGTTCTATAATTCGAGGCAAAGGGCCATGAGGGTCTTTTAAGGTGTAAAATGAATACTAAAACTGAGAAACAGAGATTTTAACCCCGTATGAGAAATAAATGACTAATGACTTGGTAATTATTGGGTAAACCGTGTGAGGTAGTAACCCATAGGGATCCTAAGTGGATCAATCGAGGTTGTGTGGTAATTAGGGTCCTTGTTGTGTGTTGAAGGACGCCTGGGTAGTCGAGTCATTCCTTGTCGTTGGGATTCGGATACCAAAGTGTGTTGCAACACCTTGAAGATTCCCGAATGTTGGATCCCGATACTTTGTGTACGCGGGCCTCATCCCCTTGAGTATAGGATCCCGATGCTACGTGGACGCGTGCCTTACTCGGAGTGTAGGATCCTGATGCTTTGTGGGCGTGGGCCTCACTCAAGTGTAGGATTCCGATGCTTTGTAGACGCAGACCTCACTTAATGTGGTTGGTGTTATTTGTGTGGTGCTAGGTAAATGTATGAGGTTCTAGTATGAGCTGTGTGCGTAATCATACATTCATAATGCCATGTGTTTAGGCGGTTATGGTAGCGTCATTGCTATATTGTCATGATATCATTCATGTTGCATTGCTTTATTTATGATTTGCATGAAGCATGGTTGAGTGGTGGTGTATCCACTGAGCTTGTTAGCTCGGCGTTCAAAATCGTTGTTTCCGTTCGCAGGTTAGTAGGTTATCGTGAGGCTTGAAGGAGCACCATCAAGGTTTGGATTTCAGCATCGACTCTAGCGGTTGAGTACAAATACTAGATGTAATGGGCTATGTATTTCGTAAGACCCTATATGTATTTTGTAACTCTTATTTTGTATTAATTGATCAAAGTCGAATGTTTTATATTTGTAAGTGGAGCTCTGTAATTACTGTTTTAAACGTCTGGATTTGACTATGTTTTCAATGTATGAATTTATGTTTTTATTGGACTTATTATATTGGGCTTGAAAAAGGAAAAAGTTTAACGGTATGAATTTTGGGATTAGAGCCCAACTGTGACATCCGGGTCAAAGGTGTTACAGGTTATACCAGTTAACGGTTATGGTTCACTGTTACGATTAATTATGCACACTCCTACTTAAAATTATAACGGTTGAAACTTTAAACACTTATTTTTACAAAAAAAAATACTCTAAGCACCTAAAATTCAAAAGAAGATAAACTTTAGGCACTTATTTTTCATTTAGTCCTAATTTAGAATTCAGTTCATTAATTCAATGTTGCAAAGCCTTTATATTTATCAGTTTAAAAATGACAGATTCGAAGGAAAAAAAATTACAGACTAGAAACTTATGATTATTAATTTTTAAAATTTTATTTTAAATATAATGTGTCACCGATGAAATTTGAGCTTAAGATTAAAATCACAGTAGTTATATATTATAATTATAATTCAGTTAATCAACTAATTTCAAACCAAATTACCTGAAAACTGAATTTAAAAAAACTTTAGTTGTTTATTAACAGAACACTCTAATAACCGACCTATTAACTAAACTAAATTTTGATTTGTTCAGTTAATTCAATTTTAACCAAACATGCTCCTAATAATTAGCAATATTTTAAAAGAAAAAAATATTTCATGCATAACAATGAAAAATTTATTTTCCACGAGTGGTTTAATTTACGATTTAGATGTTTAGTTTAAGAGTTTAGGGTTTAAGATTTTGGGGTTTAAGATTAAAGATTTAGATTTTACATTGTAGAGTTTAAATAGATATTTGTGTAAAACTAACATGCATTATATATTGAGAAAAACTTCAATAGTGTGGGCACCTTGCTCTAGACCAAACAAAGATCTCTTTCAAGAGGTGCAACAGTTTTTTTTACAAGGAAAAAGGATTCTATAAGATTAAAAACAAACACACAAACATAACTTAGGTGATTAAAGAGAAAAACATGGAGATAGAAGAACCTAAACTACACCATACATGTGTTTTTTTAATCAGCAGTGCTGCTAAAACGTTCCATGTTAGAAAGTTTGAAACTTCATTACAAAGTTAATAGTACCGGACCTGGTATGTTAAAAAGCAAAAGAGGGCAAGGAGGACCATTTCGCACGAGTTCAGCAGCCACAAGCAGAAACATCAGTATGCCTCCATACCTGTAAAATCAATTGCCAATTCTTCAGCACAGATGCATTCATGGATCAACCTGCACTATGTAGTATGGAATGAATTATATGTAGCATGAAGTAAACAATGTTAAGGGCACTCATACATCGATATTCACCATGTATACGAGTGAGTTTTTGAATGCCTCTGTGTGTATATGTTCGACATGCAATTTGTTTTATGTTCAATATGCATTGGTTTCCTTGTGGTCCATGTGTATGGTACATTACTCGAATATTGAGAAGTGAAGAGTTTGATACTACCCTTGTTTTACTAGTAAAGGTATATCTAATTCTAATGAAATAAATGAAGAATAAAATGAATTAAACAGAACTTCAGCCAGGCGAGATTTTTTATGCCTAAAATCAAATTCTAACCGGTTGACGTCATTTAGGCTACCGAGAGAGGTATGGGATAAAGAAATGAACTTTGATGGTCGAGCATTTCCAATACTCTTAAAAGATTAAACTGATATTTTCTTAATCCCCAATAAGTTTATCACGCACAATGATAGCAATTTTAATTTAAATCTTAGCAAATAGTTTAGAACAATATCTAAGCAATTACACTCACTGATTTAGGATTCGCAAAGATAAAGTTTCAGGGATATGAGGAAATTCAGGTCACATTCAGAGCTCTGTTTTCATTCCAATCACAGTTAAAGTAGGAATGCAAGGACTTCGTACAATTAAAGATAATGGCCACCTCTTATCTACAATACTTTGTCAAATCTAAGAAGATTAGGCGAATGTAAAGTAAATATGCCACATAATTGGAGATAACTAACCTTTCTAATGGAAAAGACCATGCTGATTCGAATTCACGAGCTGATAGACCACTAGTAAAAGTAACCTAAACACTTTGCTGATCCACAAAGGCACTTTTTTCTCCTCTGGTGTGCTCTATCGGGTGGAACAATGCCATAGTTATAAGTCAACTCGGTCATTGGAGGAATATGACTGTATGCATAAAACGCAACATGCAAATCACACTCCTTGCTATTCTCACGCAGAACTGGTTGCCAGAGTACATTCGGGGAGCAGCTGTGGTTCATAAACCGCGCGACATTACCGGAATGTTTTGCACATATAACTAGAGGAAATGGGAGCTTTAGAGTCTCATTAGATACACCTAGGATACCTTCCCCCGACTGACTACTACGGGTTGCGTCAAAAATATAATCATCATCATTTACACCTCTGAGCTCCTCTGCCCTAGAAATATCAATGACCTCCCCTGCATATTCACAAATAAAAGCCCCGGCGCGGATAGGATCCCACGACCTTAGACCCCAACCTTTATCTTTAGTTTTAAACACCTCTAAACGAACTTTCAGACCACTCTGACATACCCTATTTTTGCAATTAGGAGGGCACAGGCATGAAGAACCACACTCGTGTATCAAGGCTTTTTGGCTGACAAGAACACCATTGGTAGTATATGGGAGATAGCCACCGTTTCTTTGAATGCAAGGGCAGTTGGAGTTACTAGCTATACACCCACCATGGCAAACACAGCCAGTTGAAGATTCATTTGAATTTACAGGCTTTGAGTATCTTAGACCGGGATAATATGTGAACTTTGCCGGCCCCTTTTCATCATCAACATCATTAACAAGAGAAACAGGTATGCTTTCAGCCCCAAAAGTGAAATCTTGCAATATAAGGCCAACTCTAGCAGCACTGCCATCCTTCCATTGCTGAACAGATTTCCATACCGTATATGCTTCAGGCTGCCCGGATAACCTAACTAATTTGTACTTAAATACATTGCAACCAGACTTCCCTTTGTCCACCCATGACTCCTGGATTTTATAAAGACCATCATAAACATATATCTTTCCTGTTGGACTTGCTATATCTTTTACACCATGAATCACTCGAACCTCATTACCTCGATGCAAGCTCTTCTCCAAAGCAAGATTGCCCCTTTCAAGCTTCTGATCAGTTATTTCCATGCCTCTATTATTAACATTTCCACCTTGACCACTATAAACCAATACATCTGCATCCTCTGAATTATCCTCGTACCCTCCAGACGAGACAATACTAACTGCTACAGGCTCTTCGTCTTGAGAGACCTTGAGCCTCATGTAATCAATGCCAGCCATAACCGGAGCATGCAATCCAATTAAACACATCTCCATCCTGAAAAAGAAAATATCCCCAGTTTCCACACCAGGCACAGCACCAATTCTCTTCTTCACATTAGTCCGAATCCCTTTGTTCATTAGGATCGTTCCTGCTCTTAAGTCGGGCCGTCTCGTTGCTCCTGGAGCAGATTCCTTTGCATCCTCAATTTGAGAAATTTTTCTTCGAAGCACATCGTAGATCAACCTTATATATCCAACCACTTCCTTGTCACCATCAGCTCGCTTGAATGTATCGAAATCCATGAGATTAAATGACTCGAGAATTTTATCAACCACACCATCTATATCCACATCAGAGGAAGCAACATTGATATCCTGGCTGCTTCCAGTCTGTGTTCTCTTCCGAGTCTTTTTCCTTTTGGTGGCAGCCTTGCTTGAATCTTCAACATCAATTACATGAACCCCATTGCTGTAACCGTCTTCTTCTTCATATTCCGAGGGGCCCGGATTTCTCGAACTCCTTCCGGAAGACCCGGCATCTCCATTTGCTCCACTCCTGAATGAATTGATAGGGACTGCGGGAATGGTGCCATTGAACCCATAAGGCATTGGAGTTTGAAAGTTGTGAGTATCCGGGTAACCAGAATACGGATAGAATGGTGCAAAACCAGAGTGAAAAGGACCAACAGGAGGTGGGCACATAAAAGGCGGAGCAGCTTGGGGATGCGGAAACGAAGGGAAACTCGGCTTCGGAGGGAATATGGGAGCCAAACATCGTAGTGGCCTAACATTCAAAATCCTAGATTTATCTTTGTAATCTTTCGCACCGTCGTCTTCCATTACATATAAATTGAATTGCACAGAGATTTTTTGTTTTTCAACGATTTGGATAACTGTTAAGCTAATTAAGTAACCAAAATCTAAACAAAGGAAACCCTAACATATTAAAAAAGAGAACTTGCATCCAATTCAAAGCAAAACCCTTGAATTTTTCAACGGAGTCTTGCCCACCGCCGTCTTCCAATTTCATGCAAACGGAAATGATTCGAGACTTCGTTTTTCTCAACGATTTGGAGCAATTTCAAACTGATTAAGCTACTCGAAATTACATAAAGGTAACGCTAATAGATTAAAAACAAGAAATTTACCTCCGATTCAAAGCAAAAGGCATTGATCAGTGGCGAGTTCCAATTTGGAACCCAAACCAAATATTTAAGTGAAACCCATTACAGAGAAAACCAACGACCAGCTTTGACTCATTAGGTTTGAAGGCTAAGTTTCAGAAATTTGCAGTAAAATCCCTGAAGATATGCACAAAGAAAGTGAGCAAAAAGCAAAGCACTCAACTTTTTCTGTTTTCGGTAAAAATATGATATTTTTTTTTCCTTAATGCGTTACATATTAAAAATGTTACTATATTTTATGGGTAAACTACATAAATGGTCACCAAACTTTTAGGGAAAATTTATTTTGGTCATTATACTTTTAAAATATTTGATAAGGTCACCCAATTTTTAGTTTGATTTTAATATAGTCACCGAACTTTTAGGGTAGATTCATTTTGGTCATCATACTTTTAAAATATTCGATAAGGCCATCCAACTTTTAGTTCAATTTCAATACAGTAACCGAACTTTTAGTTCGCTTTCAATATGGTCCCTCCCGTTACCTTCCGCTGACGTTAGTTTTTTGTTTTTCCTTAATAAAAAAGGATAAACTACACCAATCATCACTCAACATTCTTCTCACTCCTATTTTGGTCACTAGAGTTAAAAATTTTCAATTTAATAACTTAACTTTCGAATCGTTTATATTTTGGTCACTCTCAAATGACATGGTTATACAAATAGAAAAATTCGATTAATCCTTAAAAAAATTTGGATAATGATTTTTTACTTTGCTTATTAAATTTACCATATTACCATATTTGATATTTTAATAAGCAAAGTAAAAATATTATTACTCAAATCAAATATTCCAATTATCCGGTCAATTGATTATCCTATTTAATTGGTACAATATAAGATTGAGAATTAAATAATTTGAATTTAACAATTAACCAAAATAATTTTTAAGGATTAATTGAACCCGATTTCGGTACAAATTTTTAAAATAAATTATTTCGATTCGATTACGATTACGATTCACGGTTTTAAGCAAAATTGATTAACTGATCTGATCTAGTATATATAATATATATAGTAGACATAGAAGCCTATCACAGTGTGCCTTCAATAGATCATGCTGTTGATGACCATTCAAACCTATAGATTTTGTATAAGTATTTATATAAAAAAAATTAAAAGATTAATGATAAAAGCATCCACTGCAAACACCAATTATAATTTGCTTACTGAATATATCCTTCATATCTAAAGATTTATCAGAGAGTAAAGTAGTTTCAATTTTGTATCTATGTAATTGAAGGCTATAAGATCAACCATTTTTGAACAAGAAATTCAAAACTAGAATTCATGTTGAAGAAGGAAAGGTTATTTATTGATACCCAGCCATGAAACTATGGCCTAAGTAGAAATTGGATATCTTATATTTTCATATTTGAACCTTAGCTCCATGAAAATATGCTGCTGCTCATAATGAAGTGATTTCCATTGATAAGAAATGCAAATACATATATTGCAGGAAACAAGAAATTAGACCATCTTCGTAAAAGCATCAAAAATACATTTCTGATTAAAACTTTGTTTTTGCAGAGAACGAAAGAGGGAGAAGCTTTGCTTAGCTTTGAATAAAAGGGAAGGTTGTTTTTATATGGAGGGAAGGAGTCAAAGTGTAGTTTGACTAATGACGTGTTATTACCACAGTTGTCCAATGTAATATTTTTTTTATTTTTTATCCGCTATGTCAGCTTTCCGTTACTTGGGTAACGGAGGTTAATAGTCGGGTGACCAAGACGATAAACATAAAAAATATAAGTGTTAAAAAAGTTTTAGTCAAGTCCAGTTGTTCGAGATTCTATTTCAAATTTATTTGTAAATATTTATAGAACTAATTGATTTAAATTTAAACGGTTTTCTATAACCATATATAATATACATATATATTTTTCATATGCTACTCGAACTTGAAAATCAGCCCACTAGTTACGAAAAATTTTAAGTTACTTAAGTGTCATTTTATAACTCAAACTTTATTTGAAAATTTTTTGAGTCGGGTTTATGAAAATTACAACTTGAGTCAAGTCGAGTCAAATCTAAAACTTCAAGTTTTTTTAGCCGACTAGAGTTTTGCTCACACCTAATATAATCCATTGCTTGATTAATTCGTATCGATAACTGCAATATTTTATAATAGTTATATAAAATTTAAGGATTATTTTATAATAACTTAATAAATTAAATGATTATTTCATAATTTTTAAAAGATTAGTGACAAAAACGATTATATTACCATACTTTAGTGACTATTGTGTGTATTTACCCCTGCCAATATAAAATCAAAAACAATCTCTTTCATCTCTGCGGTCTGCCTGCTTGAAGCTTGAAACAATTGTTCTTACTTCAGAACTGATTTCTCTATCGCCTAAAAATTAAAGAGAAAAGACGGTAAAGATTATGCCTTCATTTCCACAGCCTGGGTTTGTTACCATCTGCGAAATCAATCGAGATTTAGGTATCTCTTTTTTCTGTTCTTTAATTTTTTATTTTTTTCTGTTGTTTTAATGATTAACTCCAATAGTATGAATCTACAGTCACCGCCGATACCCTTTCCGATGCTGAAGCCAATGACACTTATGGAAAGCTTCTCGTACGTTTTTCGATCGATTAAAGCTCCCATTTTTCTTAAATATATTTAAGCAAAGGAAAAAGACTCAAACTTTGGGTGTTTACAGGGAATGGTGTTCAATCCTGTTCCATTTCAATCGCTAGAGGATCCCACGCAACCTCCACCGTCTTCAAATGCTGCCCTTTCTCAACCCAAAGGATTTGTGTGATTTCCCTCCTTTTTCTAATAATTGATTTTGGGTCTTTTTCTTTTTTAAGTACGTTTTCACTATTTAAACTTCTCATTGCAGGGAATGATAACTTCCTCTCTCAAACACATTTTTCTACCCAATGATGTGAGTTATCATGTCCTTGTTGAATTATATTTGTATGCATCTTCTCATATGCATATAGTGTTTTAGTATTTATTTGTTGTTAATTGATGTGCAAGATGACTGTTTAAGCTGCCCCGAGTAATCTAATTTGTTCTTTTTTAAAATTGCCTTCCTTAGTATGGCAAATTTGCCATTATAATATGTATGAAGGTACATATGAATCCCATATATCTATATATACATATATATAGTATAAAGCAGTTTGATAACCATATTGGAATACCTATCTATCATACTGGTAATATTTGTATTGCATATTATCGAAAATGTATGTTTAAACACGACATTGAAGGAGAAGGTGGTTGTTGATATTTAAGTCTGAAGTCTCATTTGATAAGCTGTTTAGATTGAGTTGTTACCCGAAGTCGCTCTTCAAGGTGTGAGCTGGCATCAGCACAAACATATTCTTGCATTTATATCTGGGTTTAACCAGGTTACAGTTCGTGATTTTGAAGATTCAGGTGATCATTCGATTCAAATTGTTGTTAAATTATTTTTAGTTCTTTGATTGTTTCTATCTTATTTCAGTTTGTTTTGTTAAACAAAATCAATTCAGTTTTGAATAATTTGAACAGCAGGGAAGGAGCCATGCATTTTAACAAGTGAGTCCCAAAGAGATGTTAAAGTTCTAGAGTGGAGGCCAAATGGTGGAAAGTCACTTGCCGTTGCATGCAAGCAAGTATCCTGATTTTAAAAACTGTTACCTTTTTTCTTACCATTTATGTCAAGTATGGTTGATATTTTTTCAAATATTTATGGAACTTCAGGGGTGGAATTTGCATTTGGGTGGCTTCTTATCCCGGAAATGCGGCATCAGTTAGATCTGGTTCTGCTTCATTCTTGGGAGCTCTCTCTAGAGGTTCTGGGACTCGGTGGACTCTGGTGGATTTTTTCCGAAGTCCTCATGCTGAACAAATAAGTGCACTTTCTTGGAGTCCAGATGGAAGATATCCTTACTTCTTACTTGCATGATGTTTATATTCTATTGCTTTAATTCATTTATAATTTTGTGCTTGGGAACCGAAGCTAGGAGTGGGAATGTGGTTGATTTAACTATTCAAATGTATTGTATTCCATGACATTTTGATACATATTTGGCCTCTGCCTCATATGAAAGCTCGTCGTTCACAATCTGGGATGTTGCCCAAGGTATATATATATATATATATAACACACGAAAGTTTGTTTCTCCTGAGCTATATTTTAATTAAAGTCAAAGATTAACAAGATTAGTAACCTTTTGATGAGTCACCCCCTAATTTGGTGTGTAATCACTTATTCGAAAGTTAGAAACTTAGTTGGGAGTTTGGATAGGCTTTGATTAGATGCTTTTAGAACTTAAACTTATGATTTTCAGTTAAAAGCTGCAGACATTTTTATCCATAAGTATCAGGTATTTTTTATTGGATAATGAATGCTAGGATTTTGTGTGTGTATAAAATTTCCGCTGCATTTGCTTGTGATGTATAATGTACTGGATCTTAGGGGTGGTAAAGGTGCAAGCACACTTAAAGTATAAATTCTACTGTCATCTTAAATATATATTCATGTATTTGTTATATCTTCAGATATTTTAATCAATATTTTGGATGGATTTTGTAGGTATTGTGACACCCATTCGACGGGGATTAGGGGGAACATCAGTGGTTAAATGGTCTCCAACTGGAGATTACTTTTTTTCTGGAAAATTGTATGTACTAACGTGTTTCCTAAGTTTTATGTCTCATTCCGATAAAAAAAATGCTAATGTCTATCACGTTGCAGTGATGGAACCTTTTATCTTTGGGAGACAAACACATGGACTTCTGAACCATGGTCTTCGGCCAGTGGTTTTGTCACTGTAAGTGTCATTATTTTTAAACCATGCCACGGCAATGGAACCTGCTGACATGACAGTAGATTTTACCCGTTTAAGGTTTTAGTGATCAATCATTTGTTGTTATCAGGGTGCAACTTGGGATCCTGATGGTCGTATGGTCCTGCTTGCTTTCTCTAAGTCTTCAAAATTGGGTTCTATACACTTTGC
>CM033737.1:1422014-1538061 GCA_019671005.1 Hibiscus mutabilis | reverse complement strand
TAAAATTACAATTTAAAATGTATAATAGTTGAATAATTAAAATGATTTGATGTATTTTAATTATTTCTAACAATTTAAATAATAAATAATTACATTTATTTTTATGTAACTAAATGTTTTAATTAAGCTAATATTACAGATTAATCAAACAATATGAAAAATCATTTTCTCGTATAATAATAAGGATAAGTCTACCACGCTCGACGAGCACCGCTAAGCATCACTAAAGATGAGCACCGTTGAGCACCGTTAAATTAATTTATAAAGATTAAAAATCTCAAGGACTCAACATACAATTATAAATTATTTAAAATAAAATTTCAATTAAATTATTTTCTATATATATTATATTTTTTATTTTTTAAATAAAAATAATTTGATCAATTACCAACCTTAGTCAAATTAAAAAAATAAAAAACCTAAACCCTAAATCTAATACCCTAAACTATAAACTCTAATCCCTAACCACAGAACCCTAAACTATAAACCAAAAACTCAAAACCCTAAATTTGAATATTGGGTTTATGGTTTTGGGTTTTAAGTTTATGGCTTCAAGTTTAAGGTTTTGAGTTTAGGGTTTATGGTTTAGGATTTTAGATTTAGGGTTTAGGGTTTTTTATTTTTTAAATTGACTAAGGTTGGTATTTGATCCAATTATTTTTAAAAAAAGATTAAAAATATAATATATATATATATAATAATAATAATTTAATTGAAATTTTATTTTAAATAATTTATAATTATACGTTGAGTCATTTAGATTTTAAATCTTTATAACTTAATTTAATGGTGCTTAGCGGTGCTCATCGTTAGTGATGTTCAGTGGTGCTCGTCGAGCGTTGTAAAATTTTCTTAATAATAAATAGTGTTTTTGTCTTTCCAAACAAAAATATAAACTTTAAATAAAAATAAAAGGACCATTACATAGGAGTGGAGGTGAATTTATACACAAATATTTTTACTTCAGTTGTTGAATAGATTTTTATATAAAATATTTTATTTCATTCGCTTTGCGTTTGTAATATTTTAAATGTTGTAAGAATCAAATCAGTGGTTGAGTTAATTAAATCATCAATTTTAATTTAATAAAATTAGTATCAAAATTTAAAACCAACACAATAAATTTAACTTTTGTTTATTTTTATTAGGATTTTTTTTAACGTTCACAACAATACGAAGTTTGGTTTAGACAATGAAAGATGTAAAGTCGTTTCGTTTTAAAATTAACTTGGACAAATATATTGCGACGTGTTTTTTGATACGTTTAATGCCGATATTCTTGTAATTTAGGAGAGTTTGGATTCAGCAAGAGCCAGATCAAGTATGTAACGACCCGAATTTCGAGATTTGAGAGTCGGATTTCACCCGAGACATGAGCCCCACATTTGGGTCATGGTAAATGGGATAGTTTTAAAGTTTTGGGCTTGAGTTCTAGACCTTGGGCTTGAGGGGTTGTGTGGTGATAGGCTAGGAAGAAATTAAGGAGGGCGTTGCGGTGATAATGCTGGTTGTTGAAAAAGAGAAGCTTGGCTTCTTTAATTTCTGCAAAAGCAGAAATTGAATGATATCACTATGTTGGTGTCTTCATCCTTTTTCTAAACTCATATTTTCATCTCAAATCATCAACCAAAGGTGGAATCTTTATAATTTGTTGTGTGAATCACGTTTTAAATCTTGAGGGAGTGTTGCTCAGCAATTAATGATCTATAATCCAAGGTTGAGGTTTTGTTGGGGGTTATTGGAGGAGTCCGGGTTTAAGATTAGAAGGCTCTATTTATGGATTTTTCTGAGTCCTCAATCTCCTAAAACCTTCTCGATAATGTAATAATGTGTTTGGTAATCTCTCTTTGTAGTGAAGGAAGTGGGAGAACCTTCAAAGGCTCTTGGAAAGGAGAAAGCTTGCGGGCTTGGTGAGAGCTTCATTTCAGCTTTCAAATTTAAGGTTAGTACACTTCTAACTTCTATGTATTCATGTGCATCATTATTTTGGTATGTGTTGCTTGAAACATGATGTTATGGTTAAGTTAGAGCTTGGTTGATCATCAATGGTAGATTCTTTAATCGGTGTTGTTAGAGGGTAAAAATGATTAGAAACACACTTAATAACTCCTCGTAACTTGTAAGATCGATTTGGGGCTTAACCATGTAGGTTAAGTAGGATTTCAGGGCGAAATCTAAATCAGACTTTGGAAATCTGGGCTCGCGTACTGGTACTGAGTTGTCTGTATCGGTACACCTTCGTTTAAAAGGGGGCTTTATGTGAGGGGCATACCAGTACAGCAGGCCGGGTATCGGTACCCCATGCTTGATAAGGATTCTAGTGGCGATTTTGTGTACCGATACGCAAGGGACGAATCGATGCTACTGTTCTATTGCCTAGAAAAGGCTTTCGAGTACGATACGCCAAGGTGGGAGTACCGGTACGAGTGAGGATCGGTACGGGAAATTTTCTGTATCGATGTTGGGTACCGATACGGGGGTGAGCATATCGGTACGGCTTGATGACTCATTTCTTTCGAACCTAATTTGAGTATCGGTACTCGTAAAAGAGTATGGTACCTAGAGGGGTGTACCGATACCCATATAAGAGTATCGATACTCATTGGGTGATCTGTCCAAGGAATTTGAGTTTGTGTTCGGGGGTTTCATAATTTGAGACAAAGGGGCCAAGGTGTCTCCTATAATGTAAAATGATTGGTAAAACTGAAAAATGGTGTTTTTAGCTTCCCTACGTATAAATTGGCCCATAATGTGTTTAATTAAAAAGGGGATTACATGTGTTAGCAAATCTTAAGGGTCCTTGGTGGACCATATGTGGTTGTGCCATGTGAGGGCACTTGGTTTGTTACGAATCTTTGTTTGGTGGGATTCGAATACCCAATGTGAGAGTGTTGCAACATATAAAGACCACTCGATGTGAGATTCCGAGTGATAAAATGAAGGTCATCCGATGTGAGATTCCGGATGATGTATCTGCTTGATGTGAGATTTCGAGCCCCGCTCGATGGAGATTCTGAGCAGCTCGATGTAAGATTCCGAGCATGAGTGGATCTTCTAGTGTCGGGTGACATTGGGCCTCATTCTTGGATTGTTTATTGATGTGTTTATGTTATTGAGTTATTGAAATGTGCATACATGTGTTTAGGTGATTATGGTAGCTCCATTGCTTTCTCTTACCCTGATATCATGTCATCTAGCGTGCTCTTAATTATGATTCACCTGAAGCATGGTCGAGTGGTTGTGTATCCACTGAGCTTTGTTAGCTCAGTGTTCGAAATTGTTGTTCTGTTCGCAGGTGAGTAGGTCGTAGCGTGTAGCGGAGCACCATCGAAGCAAGGAATTCAACATTAGCCATTGTGGTAGAGTACATGTACTTAGATGTAAAGGGTTGTGTATTCGTAAGACTCTCGTATTGTAACTTTATTTTGAATTTAATTTGTATAGGTCAAATGTTTTTAATGCTAGTCATTTGGAGCTCCTTATGAATGTTTAAATATTTTTAATATTGTTGAACTTAATATTCGAAAATGCCATGAGTTGGATTGGCGAATTGTGTTATTGGATTTAAAAATAAAAAAATTTATGAGACGGGTTTGGACTTGTGGCCCAAATGTAACATCCGGGTTTGGAGTGTTACAAAGCATTTCAAAGGAGTACATGGCTTTGTGTTAAGGTCTTGAATTTCTAAGAGATGCTTAGGCAAGGCCGGTTCCTTTCCTACTCTTATCGTCCCGCAACAATGAACGATAATCGGTGATGTTCGAGCACTCGGATTCTCAAAAGCTGCTCATCATTACGAACTGTTCAGGGTATGTTAGATAATATGTTTATTTGTTAGTTCTCCCTGGTTTCTGAAAAAGGCAAAGAGGACTCGGACAATTTCGCCAAAAAATTGAGATTGATTGTCGGAGATGACTGGCATTCGATACTTAAGTAGACGAAAAGGGGCATATAGAGACACTGATGCATGTTTTTTCATTCATCAACAAACATTATTGTTGTTCAAATGAACAAGGAATCAGATCAATGCTTCACCGGGAGAGAGAAACTAGGCAATATAAGCTTATCAAACAACCTGAAACCTACTCTCAAGCAGATAATAGATTCTTCGATGGCAGAAATAAGGCGACAGCTCCTCGGAGAGAACTTTAGTACTTCTTATACACAACCTGAAGCCTGCTCTCAGCAGCCTTGGAATGGAAATAAGCTAGCAGCTTAGCACAATCCACAAGCTGTGATTCCGAGTAACCAGTATGGAACTTCAGTGTGTCGGTCCAAGTAGGTGTCTTTGTTTAGAGTGCATCAAGCGGCATACACTGCCGAGGCAGCCACCATTGATGGGCAGAATCGAATGGTCTCATAGTGCATTATCCCCAACTCAGCTAGGAAATAGACCATGTTTTCCAACTACACAACACAAAACACAGCAACCATATGTAAAGTTTCATCTCTAAACCAACAAAAAAATAAAATGCAAGTAAAAAAACGTACTTTCGGATCCGGGATCGATGCCTTGATAAAACGAGCTAGGAAGACGTAATGTGTAGGCACTGCCAAAGTCCATTCCAACCTTCCCAGTATAGTTTTCTCCGTCAAAAGTATTTGTTCCTGAGTGTAGGCTCTGTCAGCAATGCACACCAGATCATTGACCTCGGGGAAGATTTACAGTTGTAATTCCCTCCTCGGTACAACCTTCACCGATCAATCAAGTTGACGGCAAGATAGAGAGCTTCGGGTGAAACCTCAAACTTTTGATGAACATCAATCAGCCAATCAATAAGAATTGATCTCATCTTCTCATTAACATCGGTCTGCAAGTGCATATTCATTTGGCCTGCTCTCATTCTGCATTTTCCACAACATTTTCATAAATCTCAGTATGTCAAAATCGAAATCATAACTACAAGTTAGACATTGATGGAATTTGTTGTTATCTATTTGCTAACCTCAGCAGATTTATAGAACTTGTAAATATCATCAACATATTCCACACCAGCCAAGTGATTATTAGCATCTGCTGCATCAATGTCAAGAACAATCTCCTTTGGCTTGTTTGCAATTCCCTGAGCCGCCTGAATTCCGGAACAACAACAAAGTCACATATTTTACTCAAGTTTGCCACAATAATTACTCGAAAAAGATTCGAACAATTGATTGATTACCTTGCTTCTTGCAGTAAGGGCTGAAGAGAAAGTATGTTGCTTTTTCTTGGATGATCCTTTTCCTTGAGTTAATTTCTTATTGTTCTGCACATCAACAACTTTGTCTTTCTTCCTCCCCTCCATTTTCTCTATGAAGCACGGGGCACCTCCTTAGGGCCGTCCCACATCCCCGGGACGGCTTTGGGACATGCCAATTTTGACGGGACCCCTAATTGGGGACGTCCCCAAATACAGCAAGAATTTAAAAACTATTAAACTAATTCGAACTTAAAAAACTCAAGGATAATTCTAAATTTAGAAAGTTCAAATTATACCCAACTAAATTAAAAATCACACAAGTAAAAAACTACTAAATTGAACACTCAACCTAAAAAATATATAAACTTTATTACGTGTGGCAAACGACCCACGTACACTTAATCTTAACCAAAAGATCAAGATTAAATTGCTTCATTGTTCTAGTGGCTAAGCACCTATTTATAGATTGTTTTCTCTCCTTGCTTTATGTATCTTAAGGATGTGGGATATTGAGTGCGTATTGTATTTGTAATCTGTTTCAAATTGTTTTAAGGCTTCTTCACTCAAGCTTTAAATAGGGATGGGTAAATATCCATTTCAGCCATGTCATCTTTTAATTTTATCATTTTAGTCATTGATTTTTTCTTAATTTAGAATGTAAAGTTAAATTTTCGTTTAATTTAGTCATTTAATTTTAGTAATCTTCTAATCTAAGTGTTAGAAAATAATTTAAAAATCATTAGAAGTGAATTTAAATAACTACAATTATAATTATTGTTTAATACAATTATAATTTTAGTCCTTATTGTATTATAAATTTTAATAATTATATATATATTATATTTGTTGTACCTTTACCGTACCCGTACCATATAATTTTGGAAATTGCCGTCTCCTGTCCTGTGTCCCTGTATATGTATCTGTGCAACTTAGCTTTTTCTCCTTCACTTCCACTACCTCTTCAACATCCGGGCTGATTTCGACCACTTCTTCCTTCACTGGCACCGGTTTCTTTTGAACAGCCTTTGGTGGAGGGGCAACACCTCTTTTAGGCACAGCAGCGGCTCCATCAACAGCAGGAGCTTTTTCGACATTTAGGCATACATTTTTCTGAAATCCAAAACAAGCCCAGATTTTGAATTAGGATTTTTCTTGTTACTTCGCTAATTTTCAATTAAAGAAATCTAATCGAAATCAGTCAAATCACATAAATTGTATACAACACTAAACCTTATTCTTCTCGGCGACTTGGGCATTGGCAAGTAATTGAGCGCAAAAAGACCTTGTGAGTGGACGATGAATCTGCTGCTGGGCTTTTCCATCAACAACCACTCCTCGGACGTTCACCACGTTCCCAATATCTCCCAACGCACGGCGGTTCTTCCCATCTCCTGCCGCCGCGTTCTTCTTCGTCTGCTTTTGAACTGCTGCTCCAGCGTCACCAACTCCGGCCTCGCCTGTTAAAGAAAAACATCATTTCCTTAAACGATTCGTACAGTTTTAAAAAGATCCCAACAAACCAAACACAAATCGCAAAGAACCCGTTTCTTTTTTCGCCCAAAACTTTCAAGATAAACCCATAAAAATCATTTCAACAAAAAAGAAGAAAAACAAATCCCAGAAAATATTTAACAAAGAAAACGAAACCATAATCCACGATCCCAAAAACCCTAAAATTACCTCTGGCTTGTTTAGGTACGATAGTTCTTGAAGCCATTTTTGTTGTTGTTGTTGTCTCTTCACTCTCGATTTTTGTTCGCCTTTCTCTTAGGCCAGATAGGGATTATAAGGGAATAGAGATTTGGTTTCCTTTTGAAGCTAGAGCGAGCAAACGGTTATATTTGATTTTTCAAACTTTCACCGTTGGATTGTTTCTAATCCAACGGTGGAAAATGGCAGCACCAAATTATAGCCGTTACCCGACCTGTCAGCTTAAAGGCTCCATGTGCTTGTGTGGGCTAAAACAAAGTTATCCGTTTGCATTTTAGGGTTTTGCCTTTATAAACTGTAATTTTATTTTAAAAAATAATTAAATTTTTTACCAAAAAAATAATTAAAATTTACTCGCATGCCAACTCAAATCCTAATATAATAATGGTTCCCCATACTTAATAGGGTAAACAACACCATGGTCACTAAATTATTTTTATTTTTCTATTTTGGTCATCAAACTATTATTTTTTAGTAAAATAGTCATTAATGTTATGTTTTTTATTTTAGCCACCCACTGTTAAAAATCTCACGAAAAACAATAGTTTGATGACCAAAACAAGAAAGAAGCAATAGATTTATGACCAAAACTGGAAAATAAAAAAGTAACGTTAGTGATGATTTTGTCAAAAATAATAGTTTAGTGACCAAAACAAGAAAGCGGGAATAATTTAGTGACCAATGATGTTGCTTATCCTACTTATTAATAACTTAAAATTTTAAAATATATAAACAATTTTATTTTTAGCAAAATATATGATTCAAATTTGTATAATTACATATTCAATCCACACTAATTGTACATTTTATCGATTTGATCCTCTAATCAAATGATAAAATATGTCACCATATAATTAGAAGAAAATAAAACCAACAAGAATGGGGAAGGAACTAAACCTAAACATTTTACGAAGAATAAACACACTTAACCAAATCTCATGAGGAATGGTGTCTCCACCTCTCTGTTGTCACTGTTAAAGCTTCATTGTTGCTTCGAAGCTATTGCGTCGTCTTTCTTCCGAGGAAGTTTTCGATCGACGGAAAACATCGTTACGCCATACTTGGTTCGTGTCATGGCAATCATTGTCATTAGATTTTACATATTAAAAGAATTTGGTGACGAACATTGTTCAGAGAACGGAAAAAAAGTAGTTACGAATCTCGAATATAGTAAAACGGGCATTGAAGAAAGCAAATGGAGCACAAATCAAGCAATCGAATCAATTAAAAAAGAAAAGCAAAACATGTTACAACTGTTGATTAGGCAAACCAAAAAAAAACACTGCCTAAACAAAATGCCATTAACCAACCAAATTAGTAGAAACCCAAAGGGTCAAACCCCAATTTTCGATATTCTTCTCACTCATTGCCAAGCACACCATACAAATATTTCAACAACAAAATACTCACACCATTAATTAAAACTCTGGCTTTTATCACAGTTGTAAACACTCTTTCAGTTAGATTTTTTTTTCTTTTTCTTTTTTTACTTCTACATTTCATCATCTGGTCCCCCCAGCATCACCTGCATAATTACAACATGTTCTTTCACATTTCAGAAAATTTGTAACTCGGTTTTCGAGATTCTTCGGAAAGATAAACAAGTAATGAAAACAAACAAGCTTTGTTGGGAACGTACGATGCAATCGAGAGCATGCTTTCGTGCGACCATGATAGCTGCGTTTCTTTCTTTATCTGATTCAAATGTTAATACATAAGAGAGGCCTTTCCTCGGTTGCCAAAACAATGACTTGGCTGATGCAGTAGTGTCACCTCTAGCTCCGCATAGCTTAATTAGGAAAAGCCGAAACGATGTGAAAACGGGCTAATGGAAAGAGTACTTACTGAATAATAAATACTTTAAAAGTAAGATAATCACCAGCATTGATGTGGAATAATTTTCTCTGGACTTCGTGATCCATCCTCTACAGAGCTTGATCCTCATCTTTCCAATATTGAATGCGTGAGTCGAGTGCGATGGATGATCTTGTCCATTGATTTGAGAAATGACTACCTAGAAAAAAACATAGTACGAAGAAACATCGATTAGAAGTGGATAAGACAAGTATTCCTACACCATGTGGACCAGTTCTAGAAGTAACTAACAGAACAGAATCATACATACATTAAATTCACTGCTGGATTTCCGCAAAAGCGTCTCCACGTAGCTTCCCAAACCTGCAGCTGTAAAAGTAACTCTATCAGCCTTTCTTGCTTTCTTTTCTATTCATCGATACGCTAATGCATTCGGGTGTAAACTAACCAGAATCAATAGGGTTGGCAGCTGTCACAGAGATTTTTTGGCCATTTGAGAGAATCTCAGCCTGCAAAATTCGGCCAACATCAAGTGGTTCTGGGGCATACATTGTTTTGTTGGCACCTGATAACGCCGAAAATTGGATCAGTTATTAGAGTAGGATGCAATGTATATGATATAGGTTATCAAGCAACAATGTTTTTTTCTAACTCATTCCAGCGAGAAATTAACATCCAATGTTCTATGACATGATTAACTAAAGCAGCTTCAGTGAGGTTAGGAGACTTCCAGGTAAAAGAACATATGGAATGGATACCTGAAATTATTTCCCTCCGATTTCCATCAGCTGATAGTCGATACCACTGAATCAAAGATTTTGAAAGCGATGGAGCGTTATCAGAACAAGGCTGGAGTTTTAACCATGAACCAAGAGTTCCAGAACCATGAAAACCGAAAACACGGGATTTGTTCTCCTCGGTCATCTTGCTAATTGCCAGCTGTAATTAACCAGCATAGATTAGAACATCAGAAATTATCATAGACCAGATTACACCGTCCCACTCGCTAGTATTTACGGCTTGATCTGTACTATGAAGAAACAACATGCCAGGAAAAAGACGGTCACAACAGAAAATTAACAAGGAACTTAAAACTAACCAGAGACGTTTCGGAAGCAAGTAAATGATGTTCAAGACTTGGAATAATGTGGCTAATGGAATTTACCTTCCAATATAGTAAGATTACAAAATATTCAACTTTCAGAGAAACCAACAACTTCCGGAAAGAGTTTGGTGGGCTCTGTCAGCTGGATGCCCTTTGGAAGGTAATACTAATCTTCACCAAGGTAAAAATACCAGACATTGCAAGGGAATAACCTCATAACAAGCTGGCTTGTATATCAAGGTAAAATGTAATTTCAGCTGTGAATTAGTCCTAATACCAGACATGAAACCAAATTTTGCCTCATCCATAGAAGCTTTTTTGCTCTACTGGTTATAATTTTATTAGTTTCCCATGGGCATAATGATAGATGATTCATGTATGATGTTTTGGGATTACATATATTTTATAGGTCTAATTGTAACTTTTACACATAATTAGGATATTTTTAAAGTTTAGCTCATTTTGTATTAATGGGAACTTTCTTCTTTTCCAAGTATGTATGTGTGTGTGTATATATATATCAATGTTATCTTAGCTTTAATTAGGATTTGGATGAAGAATATTAGAGTTTTTGAGATTAGTATATTTTATCACAAAAGTACGCACCAGCAGCCCAGGGGAATATTGTAAAGATACAAGAGGAAAAAGAAAAACTCAACCTACCTCCTTCTGAAGCTTTGCTTGGAATAGAGATTTCTCTCGAATTTGAGCTCTGAGAGCACGAAGTTCATGTTCCATATCCATCACCTGAAAACATGACGCATATTGCAATGATCCAAAGCTGCATTATATCAAAACCATATCTTTAACAAAAACCTCTACTACTTTGCCATGCATGTAAATGTTGCCAGGAAGTGTAAACAATAGTAGTAGGAGAAAACTTGAAATAGAAAATATATTTATGGTTTGTCACAAAGCTTCCATTATAGTTATGTTTTCATTTTAATCACACACGCACCTTGGTTGGCTGATGCATCAATTTAATTCTCCTACCCTCTTGAACTTCCTCAACTAGCTCCTCAACCTCCTGCAAGAGATAAGAGCAAAAATGAATCAAGTACCAGACTATCTTCAACATCAAAATGTTCAATCATGACGCAGAAAATACGTCTATTTGACATGCGCCTCCTAATTTAATCACACCGCAAGCATGGGGATAAATAAGATTATAAGATAAAGGAAACAAACATATACGTTTGCCAAAAGAAGGATCAATTTCCAACATAAATTCAAAAGTGAAGATAAGAACAACTTTTACTACATTGAACAATCAATCCATTAAAACGATACTAAAACCATGGATTTAAATAGCGTTCGCGGTCGCGTCGCGGTTGCAGACATAACAAAAGCTATTGCGGTCATTGTGGGTGTCGCGGTCGTGAATTTTTTTAAATTTGCACAACTTATTGTAAAACATAATAATAACAATAATAATAATAATAATTGTAATTATAAAAAGTTATTTTTAATGATATTTAGAGTATTTTCTAAACAAAAATGAACATAAATAAATTATAATGGATTAAAAATATCTATTATAATTGTGATATAGGAGATTAAATTCCTTACGATTTTATCAAAGAGTTCTTTTCCACCGGCAAACTCAAGAATTATATATATATATATATTATTCTACCAATCAATACCTAAATTAAAAAAAAATGATCAAGCTAAATATCAACAATAGGAGAATTTAATTATAAATATAAAAAAATTACTTTTAATGATTTTTAGAGTGTTTTCCAACACTTATAAAAGGATTTAATTGAAAGGAAATAAAACTTAGAGACTCAATTAGAAGTTTTATTATGGATTTGAAGACTTAAATGAAAATAGAATAAAACAAAACATCTTAATTAAACTAAAAAACTGTCTTAAAGGACTAAATTGTAAGGGTACTAAAATCTTTAAGCCTCTCTGAAAATTTACTAAAACTTGAACCCTCCTTGCCGCCATTTACCCTTTTTAATGTTTTAACTTCAATCTTCCTCGCTTTTTCTCACCCATTCTCTGCAACATTCTCCTCCTCCCCATTTTCATCTCCGGCCACCAACTATTCACTGTCCGTAAAATGCACCACACGCACCATTCAACTCCTCGTCCCGTCTCGAGCAAACACCTATCAACCATTTCTCCTCCCGTCGGTCGTTAAAGAGATTCGAGCCAAAAAACCTTCGACGAACCATCCGCGATTGGTCTGAAAATGGGGATAGCGTCCCGTTATCACCGCTACGGACCGCTATACCGTTATATTGCGGCCACGACGGACCGTTATCGACGTGATTCCGTTGCACACCGTGATTTCCTTCAATTGCGGTTTCGGATGGCGGCGCGACCGCAATTTCGCGGCCGCTTTCGCGTTAGCGGAGCACAATTTAAATCCCTGACTAAAACCTTTCGGGTGTACAAAGTTAGGCTAAGCTTGTTACACATTAGAAGCTCAGATACATGAGCATCCTATGATAAAAATAACATCTCCCGTAATAGCAAATCAATGCAATCGTAAATGGAGGCACACAATATAAATAACGGTAAAGAGTCTTAACACTTTGTCTAGATATACCTTTATATGTTTTACACAGGTACTTCAAGAAAAGCAAAGAGTCTTAACAATACAGCCTTATATAAACTTTATACCACTTTTACATGAAAATTAGAGAAATAAGTTTTAAGGTCTCAACATCCCGCAATTTCTAGCTGAAAGAAAGTTAAAAACTATAAGGTATCAACACTCTTTTTCACGGTTGTTGACACTCCTTGCAGCTAGGGAAAGCTTGCTTAAACGCAAGCCGCATTTCCAGGACTGTCTATGAAGAGCGTTGTTATTTAGTCTGAATTTGCAGTCTAAATGGCATCTGACTAGACACATTGTTTTGTACTCATTAACCGTAACTTACAGTTGTTATGATGTATCTAGCGGGATAGCTTTACTTGGCATAAACAGCTCAATTATACCTGTGTTTTTTGTGAATTTTCAGGATTCTTTTCTTGCTCGTCAAGAGCCTCTCCAAATCGCTGTACTACGGCCCTAGCACTTTCAATTTCAGCACAAGCAAAAGATTTTTCTTGACTGACCAACTTTTTAGCATCTTCAGAAGCCTGGATACAAAAAGGAATAAACTCAATTCAGTAAAAATGGAAATTAGATGACCCTTCAAAAAGAAAATTTTGAAAGCAGGCAATAGAGAACTGTATTAGCAATGAAAAGATTCCCAAAGTTATTTTATCTTTTAACAGAAAGGAAAAGCAAAACTGGAAGCTCCTGAAAAGGATGATCTTCATTTGACATTTCAAGAGAATGAATAACACAATCCAAAACTCGACTTCCATGAGCTGACCTGCTTGAGGAAGTTTGCCAGTTTTTTCACTTCAAACTTATCTTGAATCAGTTCTCCTTCATTTTGGGTCAATTTAACTGCCAATGCCTCAACCTACATTTAAGGAGGGAAAGGGATAGTTATAGCCAAAAAAATCATAATGTATAATGTCTTAAGCCGAAAGAAATACCTCTGTGATCATATAGGACATTTTGTATCAAGCAGAAGAAAGAAATTTAAAGAAACATCGACAGATTGGCATGAAAATCAAGAGGACTTCATGTTTACATGAATGCATGATGTGGCTTTGCACCACATGGTTACATTACATCATGAGAACGGAAGGGTTGCACAATCCGAACACTACACATCAACCTGGTTTGAATTTGGAATGAAACGCAGCTCATGATAGATATGATACATTAAGCTTCAAACAAAACACTTTAGTGAAAATATAGAAATGATAAGGCAAACAGCTAACCATAGAGATAGCTTTCTCCACATCTTCCTTGTTTCTCCCCGCCATCCGACCTCTCAAAGATTCTAAGGCGTCTCTAAGTTTTTTCAAAAGAACATGCCCCTCCAAAGAAGCAACCTCTTTAATCTTGGCCTAAATTACAAAAAAAAAAGTGTTATTCGCTATATCATCTATTGTCAATGAGACAGATATGGTATTGTCAACTGAAAAATGCATGGAAGCAAAGAGAGTTAAACAAAGAAACTACATATATGATCTTTTCCATTCAGATACAAGAAAATTCCAGACTGAGTAGAATGGCAAAAGTGAATAATTGAGATGATATTGGACAAAACCGATAATAAGACTGTTCCTACCTCATCGGCCAGTTTCGCAGCAGCAGAAAGGTTCTTATCAAATTTACTAGCAAGGTCACGAACTGAGAGTCGCTTGTGCTGCTCGGATAACTGTATCGTTTCCCTTTCAACAACCTCCTTGAGCAACGGCCCATTGTTATCCCCTGTTGGCTCCTCCAAAATCTGATTGTCAGGTCCTAATTTATACTTTGGAAAGTGGTCAGAAGCAAAGCTCACATCAGCCGAAACAGCTACGATTGATTCTTTCAGCATCGTTTCATCGATGTCAAGACTTATCTTCGTCATCTTTAGGTCAATTCTCTGCTCCTTAGAGATACACAGGAAGAAAACAACCTAATGATCAGACCTCAAACCAAACACTAAAAGATCACTTTTGTTAATCATAGATCTAAAAGCAAATCAATAACTTGGAAACATTTATTTCCAACTCAAAATTAATTTGCATGTTTAACCTTACAAAATACTATGAAAAGGACCAAAAAAGCTCACATCAAGCAAATCATAGACAGACCATATTTGAGTAACAAAAGCAAATCAACTCAACCAAAATATTGAATGAATTCAAAGCAGAACAGAAAACTCCATAAACCTAAAGGATTTCTACAGATCCAAAGAATCAGCTACCATGTACCAAGGTTCAGCTAGACACTCAAAAATTTCAACCTACATCCAAATTTGACCAAGAGTGAAATTTCCTACACTTAAGAAATAAAATAAAAATGCAAAAGCTGTGTTCTGAGCTGGAAAGAAAGATTATAATTTGTACATTTCACACAAAAAAAAAGAAAGAAAAAAATCTAATAAAAAAAGGAAAATGATAACAGGACTGATATCATCTTTTTCTTTGCAATAATAAAAGGATACATATCAATTCCCTTTATGGACTGCAATTATCTTCTTCTTCTTTGATTTCCCTCTTACTTACAAAAGCAGCTAACCTAAACACATCAAATTTCCAACTACATTCCAATAAAATTCCAACCCACATTATTACTTGTTACCCACAATTTATTGTTCTCCAAAAAAGCCAAACATATACATCATTACTTTTAACAAAAATTCAAAGAAAACATAAACCAGCATGATCCCAGAAAGCAAAAAAAAAATGAGAACTATGAAAAATGGTCAAAATCCCATGCAGGAAAGGGAATAACATGAACAAATAAAATAAAAATGCAAAGACAATCCAAATTAGAGAAGCAGTTGAAAAGGTGATATAACATACAGGTTGCAGATTAGAAATGTAGGTTAAAGTGTGTGAAGAGCAAAGCAGAGAAGGAGAGGATGAAGCTTAAGAGATGAACATGGTGAAGCAGCTGAAAGAAACTGCAAATGGACTTGAACAACAACAACAAAGAGAAAGAGGAATAGGAATCTGAAGAAGAAAGGAAAGGAAAGGGGTATATTGGCAGGTTTTGGAGGTCCTGGAGAAATGCTTTTCCTTCCTTTACAAAAGGGAAGACTCAGAATAATAATAGCAAGTAAAAAAAAGAAAGGGCAGATGAGAAGGATGGGGGGGGGGGGGGAGAGCGCTTTTGTTCCTTTCCTGTCTCCGTTCCCAACTGCAATTGAGTTTGGATATTGAAAATTCCTCGGCTGATTGATTCTTAACTCATTATTATTGTTATTATTTAGAGAAAATTTAAATAATTTAAAATATTGTATAAAAAAAAGTTGTTTATACAATGTAAATATTTGATATATCTTAGAGATGATATTATAAGGTGATTTAGCGATTTAAATTACGATTGCGATTATATTTTTAATTGTATTGTATTAATTACGGTTGCAGATATAAATGGTATTATTGTGGGTAATGTGGTCCTGGATTTTTTTTAAGGAGTTGACATTTTTTTTCAATTTTACCGTAAACAGAACAGTAACGAGAATAGTGGCTCGTTATTGTCGTAATTGATTATTACTCGCTAAATTGTGGCAGCTATTTTCCGCAATAGTGATTTAGGACGACAACACTACAGCTATGTAGCAGTCTCTATTTAACCGCTATTTAAATCCAAAATTTTCAAACTAAAATCCAAAATTTTAATCCTAAACCATAAAACTCTAACCATAAATCCAAACTCCTAAATCATACAATCTAAATCATTGAACCCTAAATAATCATACTTGTGAAAACTTTTTTCCACTGTCAGAGTATAAGGAATAAAAATTCTCTACCTTTTTCGGTGCTCCTATTTATGACTCACACTAAAAATTAGGTTTATGATTTAGGCTTTAAGGTTATGGTTTAGGAAATTTTGGGTAGGGTGTAGGGCTTAGGATTTAAATTTTTAATG
Organism: Hibiscus mutabilis; assembly: GCA_019671005.1. Classification (NCBI taxonomy): domain Eukaryota; kingdom Viridiplantae; phylum Streptophyta; class Magnoliopsida; order Malvales; family Malvaceae; genus Hibiscus; species Hibiscus mutabilis. The sequence goes on along the minus strand of CM033737.1, from coordinate 1,521,803 downwards.
TTTTTTAGTATTAAGGCATAAAAAGGGCACAAAAAAGAGGCAGATGATTTTTGTCTGTGTAGAAGATCTTATTTTATATATAATATTAAAAGAAATCCACTAATTGACAGAGTAGTCAAAAATACTTATATTATCTCATTTTATATAGGTTCGAATCTTGATATTTACCTTATAAATGTAAACTACCTCTCTACTACTAGGTTACTTGAATTTGATTTTTTTCCGAATGGAAATTGAATATCTTTCCATTGCACCCTAAACCATCTTATTTACTCCCTACTACTAGGTGCACTCTCATTCTAGATTAAGTTAGATAGTAGATCGAATTGGCTCGAATTTAATTTTAAATAATAAAAAAATAATTATAAATTATATTTAATGATTTTATTAGCATAAAAACATTAAAAGCCGACTTAAATCGAATCAAACTATAATTCAAATTTATTTTTTAAACCGAACCGATTTGTTGGTCTAATACCAACGAATTGAATTTCATTTTTTATATATTTTTAAGTAGAATAAAATTTTGGATTATTATTGTAATGTTCGTTAAAGAAAAAATAAATAAAGAAAGGTGATGGCATGGCCACGCGCTGGTCCCATTAGGGCTCTTTGACTTTTTGTCCGGCAACAGACTCGGTCACTCGGACCAATCCTTTTGTACGTTCTTATTCGGACATTAGTTGTCATCCGGTACTAGTATTGCCCCTTTTTATATTTAGATTCGGTAGAACCAGAAAATGTTAATCAACGTTCGTTAATTAGATCGAGCGATAAAAAGTTCGATATTTTAAAATTTTAAGTTTTTACGTTTTGTTTCTTAAATTTTCACGATTTATTTTAAGTTTTGTATTTAGTTTTTTCAACAATATTTTTAAAAATTAATTTAATATTTTTAATCAAATTGTGTTGCGTTACCTCCTTAACTGATATGACCAAATTAATAGAATGTGTAAAAAATCATGGTTAAATTATTAAATCCTTTGAATTATTATTAAATTGATTGAATGTATAAATATGGAGAACTAAGTGTGCTATTCTATAAGTTCTCTTAGTTACAACGTCACCCTCTTAAAAGTAGTTAACGATTCAATGACTATTTTATAACAAAAAACAAAATTTAATATTATTTTATAACATTTTAAAGTTTGATGAATAGAATGAACATTTTGATATAGTTTAGTGATCATTTGTAAACTTTACCTAAACTTTTTAAGGCTTAATATCAAAATAAGTATCCGAACTATTCCGTTTTTCCCTTTTAGATGTCTAAACCTTTTTTTTGCTCCTTTTAGGTGCCCAAATTATCATTTTTAACCCTTTTAAGGTCAAATGGTACCTATTTTGACAAATGATAGTTTGACACCTAAAATGGGCAAAAAAAAGTTTAAGCACCTAAAAGAGAAAACGAAATAGTTTGAGTACTTATTTTGATATTAAACTATTTTTAATAAAGAATGTATATTTCTGTTTTCTCTTATTCTCACACCCGACGGTGCCATCTAAATATTTTTCTTAATAAATTCAAATCGATCCAACCTAATATCTAAATTTATTTAAATAATATATGAAAAATAATAAACAAAATTTGAAATTGTATTACATAAATACTTTTTATACAAACTCGATCCGACCTGAATTATAAATATCTTTTAAAAAAATTGCCTAAGAGTGAAGATGACTTGAAAGGGATGGGTGACTAATGTTTAAGGTTTGAATGTATTTATTTTTGTACTTTTGGTCACATAATATTTGATGCTAATTTCCTTTGATACATAAAACTAAGAAATAATTAATTTGTTAGGTGGTGTTATAGTCACATTGTTAAGCAATTTATTACTTCATTATATTCATTTTACAGTTATTGGTGTTTGATTTATTGGTCGATTAATAAGTACTGCAGATGTTTATTGTGAAGTTATCATTCCAACTTAGTTTGCTCAATTCACAACCACAAAATTCAAGAATCTCATCACGCTAGACCAACCGATAGTTGATTCAGATGTTTTTTCGAACATGTTTGTTTTCATTTATTTTTCCTTTCGTTGGTTACAAGTAATTACAATGCAAGCCAACCACCTTTTTAATTGTTGGTGGTTACCGGTAACCAACCGTTTGTTCTTGCCTTAAATCTTGAGTTTAGCACAATCAATCCTTTTATCCCTAAATGAAAAATAAATTAATTAATTCATAATTTGCAATTTAAATATTAAATTTAACAACTAAGTATTCAGTGGCGGGACACAATATTATTTATTAAGAGAGTCAATTAAAATTTTTTAAATTTACAAGAGTGACAACGAATTATATATTTTTGAAGGGTTAAAAATATAATTTTACTATTGTCTTAATTTATTTATTTTTTGTGTCATGACCCACTAATCCCCGAGACGTTATGTCTTGTGCTTACTTTAGCATAATCGACAAAGTATGAGATTTTAGGAATTTGAGTTCTCAAATTCGAGTCCACATAAAACTATATCTAGATTTTCTTTAAACTATATTTTATATTATTCTGAAAAAAGTTAAATATAATATTCAGATTATTTGATTTTTAATAAATAATAGAAATTTACTTGAAATATAATTTAAAATAAATAAATAAAATCAACTTAATTTTTGAACTTTAATTATCAAACACATTTAAAAATCAAACATTTGGAAAATTTCAAATGAAACGCAAATTTCCAATGGTACCCTACCCATAAATCAAATTGGATATTGCAGTGGCTCATGATCGGTCGACCCTGCAAACTCAATTTACTTTATTCACAACAACAAAATTCGAATATCTGACATTTCTTAAAAGATTTAGCATATGTTATTGCGAAACCAACTTATGGTTAGGTATGGGCATTTTACCCGATCGGGTTGGATTTTTTTTAATGAAAAATCGGGTTCAGGTTCGGGTCGGGTTTTTAAAATGGTTAGCTCGGGTTCGGGTTTATGGTGGAAAATATCCAACCCGACCCGGGATTAATTGTGTAATTTCCTCTAATTTGTTAGGGATATTTATAATAATGCACCCTCTTTATATATATATATATATATTATATAATTAGGTCCTTAAAATTAAATGTTTATTTATAAATTAGTCCTTCAAATTATATTTTTTTACGATTAAGTCCTCTAAATTTATTTTTTCAATTAGGTCCCTAAAATTATTATTTTTTCTATAGGTCGGATCGGGTTTAGTATATTTATTTTCAGGCCGAGTCGGGTCGAATTTTTTAAAAATATGTTCAGGTCGGATGCAGTTTTAGGGTATTTATTTTTGGGTCGGGTTTGGGTGGACCAAAAACCTGACCCAACCCGTGCCCATCCCTACTTATAGTTAATGCGTAATATAAACATATATGAAAAAGAATATATAGACCTAGACATTTTTGAAAAGATATGTTTTTTGGGATAAAATTAAGTAAAACCTAATAAGAAAATAAATAATTTATAAAGTACATTTCTTTTCAACTTTTTAACTTCTTCCACATTAACAAAGCAAACAAAAAAACAACTTTTCGAGGTCTATGAAAAAATTGATTAACAAAATTACTTTTTTATTATCTTATTTAATTTTTATTGCCATATATGTTATATGTGATTTTATTTTTTTATTTCATTAAATAATATATTTTATTTTATTTTTATTGATTAAAAGTAACATTATTAAAATTACTAACCATAATTAAAATATATTCAATATTTTAATAATTAAAATATTCTAACAATAAAAAACTTCAAACTATTATTAAAATTTGAACGAAAATAATAATAAACTTCCGTCTATAGTAGCTAGTAATTAAATGAAAGTATGTTGAATGCTAATGCATTTGTTGCCATTTCAAAGAATTCTTCAAGCTTATGCCTTCATATACACTAGTTTCTAGTCACTTATGTCATATGGTTTTTCATATTTAAAATTTTAAATTAATTTAGTAAATAGTATATTGTTAAATCATGCAATTTAATATTTATTATTTAAACTCATTTTTTATATATTATAAATGTAAAATTTTAATTAAAACAATCATGAGCTTAGGTGATGTTTTATTGCATAACCACCACAACAAAACATGTTTTTAGCGGTAATTTTAACGGCATTTTCGAGTAAACGCTGTTATAGATATGTACTTTAGCACTATAAAAACGTACTTTAGCGGCGTTTTTCTGCACCGGGAAGGTTTTTAGCGGGGCTAAAAAACGTCGCTAAAAAACTGTTTTGTTGTAGTGAACCACTAGTATCCAGTTCATTGGTTGAGTAATCCGGATAAGGTACTGTAAAGGCTCGCTATAAGGACGACCATTTCAACCTAGTTGCTTCATTCACAACATCATGATTTAAACCATTGACCTTGCTTGAGAGATTTAACATTTTATCTCACTAGACCAAATGATTGTTGAATAAGCTTATGTGATGCTGTAAGGGTTTTTTTTTTACCTTAGTCAGTGGTTGAATGCTCGATTACCACTATGTGCATATAATTATAAAATTTATGATCAATGTCTATTTCTATATGAACTGACAAAATAATAATAATAATAATAATAATAATAAAAGTGAGCGCGTGAAGTTAAAGTAAGATTAAATTATGTAGTTGAAATGATGGGTTGTATTAAAGAAGGTGGATTGGGAACTTTTAATTAAGTGTTGGTGGGATCTGCTTGGCAGAACAGCATACTTTAATCCAACAAACTTAATTGTTCCCTTTGGTTAATCATAATTAAACAGGGGAAAGCTATGGAATGGAAAGCATAATTATCTCTAACCAAACATGGCCCACTCTGCACAAGTTCTTTCCTAATCCTATGCCCTCTAACCCTTTCCCCACCGGCTTCTATTCATCTACCTTTGCCCCCCCCCCCCCCCTCTTTTGCTTTGGTGCTTTCTTAGTTTTCTTTCCAAAGTAAATTTAGTAATCTTAGATATGAAACAAAACTATTATATTGATTTTAGGGTTCGAGTTATTTCAGACTCGAATCGTTGAGTTTTGATATAAATCTTTTAGATTAAATCATTGTGTTAGTTGAATCACTAAACGACTCACATTTCATCACGAAAGGAATTTGATGAAATCTAATGGTAATGGTAAGAGTTAAGCACTATCTTCTTGTTTAACTAATCAATAACCATCGTTTGATTATTAACATCATTCAGTTCCTTTGACAATTTAGACGCACCTTATAGACAAAACGGTTGAATCTGAGTCTTTTACAATGAACATCATTCGCTTTTTCACTGTATCACTTATTGGAATTCCAACCTTAGAATTTAGACTCACTATTAATAAGTTTATAAAGCATTTAATTATAATTGATTATTTTAGTCACCTCTACCTATTGTTATGAGTTTGAGTTAACTCGGGTTAAATTAATCTTAGTTAGAAAAAAATCAATTTATTGACTTATTATTAAATCATATTGAGTTAAAAACTAGTATTAAGATTTTGGGTTGGGAGGATTGCTGCCTTCGTAATAAGCTTTTATAAAATACGATCTGAATTAATCGGTCAGTAGGTCAGAAACAATGATTGTATTAAGATTCTAGTCATGTTTCACGGCTATCATAAATAGATACACATCCTATCAAGTGTTTCGTGTAAAATATGGGAAAAGGAGTGATAGCGAGGCACATTGAAAACAATTGGCAAACGTTGGGAGGTTGTGACATGAGTATTTTAAGTCCCTATGGGCCATGAATATATGATGGTTGTTAAATTAAAAAAAACATTTTTATATGGCCGTACGATAATATTTATTTATTTTTATTTTTAATAAATTCACGCACAACATACATATAAAATTACTCAATTAAATTCTCAAAAGTAAATAATATTTTTACTTAAGTCATTACTTGAATTCCAAAATCTTCTATTATTATTATTAGGCTTAAATGAAAAATAAGTATCTAAACTATACATTTTTTGAACTTTAGGTGCTTAAAGTATTTTTTGCTAAAAATATGTGCCTAAAGTTTACACCGTTATAATTTTAGGTGTCTGGTAGTTAACTATTGTTAAAAAAATCGTTAGCCAATCAATGTTTGACACGTGGTATGTTTATTTAATTTTTTAAGAAAAAAATCAGAATTTTTTAGATATTTTAGAAAATCTTGAAATTCTCATTTTTTTTATAAAACAACTCCTAAATCCCTAAAAATTTCCAAACTCGAACCCTTAAATCGCCGCCGATCGCCGTCCCTAAGCACGCCCCTTCATCATCGGACCTAGTCAGTTATTTCCCCCAAACGCGACATCGCCAAAAATGACAAACGGCGTGCCAGCCGAACGTAAAAAAATGAACATGTCAATCGTTGATTGTTAATGAATTTTTTAACAGTAGTTAACTATCGAGCACCTAAAATTATAACAATATAAAATTTAAGCACCTATTTTTGACCAAAAAAATAAATACATAAAGTTAAAAAAAATAAAGTTTGAGTATTTATTTTTTATTTAAGCCTTATTATTCTTTTACACTTTTTGGGTCTTCAAAGCAATTATGAAGGCTGAAAGCGAGTTTTGAGGTAATATTTCCTTTCTCTAAATGATTTTGCTTTCCGAAAAGGCAAAAGCCCTAAAGGAAAGCCAAACCATGCATTAACATTATCTGCAAGTGTTCAGAAATCAGAACACTCACATGCACGGTCTAAATTATAATTTCGAGTTTGAGTTTAGTTAAATCAAAATTTTATATCGTTTGATAAAATAATTTGAGATTTTTAATCAAATTTGACATATGTAAAATTCAAATGAAAAATCAAGTCTCTTGATACTGGACTTGATGATGGAAATCGATGCTGTTTTACACGAAAGCGTCGATTTTCGTTTAAGATAATTTTGATAAATTTAGAGTCAATGACGAAATTATATGGTGCTTGGGAGAGTCCGTTACACCCTAATTTTTGTTTTCCAATAATAATTCAGGTATTGTAAGTTTAAATATTAGCCAAATTTAATCTTAGCCCCTAACTTTTGGGTTTAAATACTTGTAGATTCATATTTTTTGAAGTTAGACAATTTAACCCTTCAATATTTGATTCTAGTTTTGTTCTTGTTTGGAGATTAATGAAAGATTTTAAGAGAGGGCTAACAGTGAACTTGATGCGTGTCTAGGGATGGATCGAGTGGGCCCTTCTAAAAATTTTAAATTTTCTTAAAAATTTTCAAAAATTTAGTTCAACCCTCTAGTTTTTTTTATAGATTTTATTGTCAATTTGATTTCTCACTCTTATATTTCTAGTATAACTTCTTAATAGTTCGCATCTCCTCACATAAAATTCTACGTTTTTTGTGTGTGTAATAATTAAGTCGTGATTGACATGACACATATGCAATTGAAGGAGAAAACTTTATATACCTACCGGGTAGTTTATCGACTGATGTGTCAGTTTGGATAGAACCTAATAAATTATGTATTTATTATTCTTACATAAATAATCATAAAAGACATTAAATGAATTATTCAAACATATTCAACTTTCAATCACTATTTATCTCTCTCGACCCTTATATCATTTTAATGTTTTAATATAAAGGGTGAAGTTCATAAATGGTAACTGAACTTTGGTAAATTATTCAATTCGGTAACCAAACTTCCAATTGTTTTAATGTTACCATTAAACTTTTAGTTTTGTTTCAATGTTACCACTAACCCTTTAACAGACATTAACACCAGTTAAAATATTTTGTATAATAACATATATAGTTCTCCACGTTTGTACATTCAAATAATTTAGTCATAATTCAAAAAAATAATAAATTTAACCCTAATTATTTAAACATTATTTTACTTTAGCCCTATTTTTATTAAAAATAATTTAACCCTAAACCCTTGAACCCTAAGTTCAAAACTCAAAACATAAATAAGAGTTTAGTCTTTCCTACTAAACAAGTCGATATTGCACTCGGATAAAGGCCAAGAAAGAAAAAAAGCTAAAACTGCATCATGATAATGCCTTTTCTCTTACCTTGTATCAGGTTGTGACCGAGATCCAGACTCTGCCGCTTTGTTAAGTTGCCTATTTCTTTTGGTAAAATCCTGTATATGGCATTAAGAGTCAAGGTTAATCTCCATCTCTTTTTTAATAGATTTTGAGTTTAGCGTTTAAGGTTAAATTAATTTTAATAAAAAAATAATGCCAAATTAAAATAATGTTTAAATAACGAGGGTTACATTTTTTTTGAATTAGGACTAAATTGTAAAAATTAAAGAAAAGTGTATAAAGTCTAAACATCTTTGATAATTATAAAAATTAAAGAAAAGTCTATGATTTATTATATTAATTGAGATAAAGTTCACAAGACAACAGTATAGTGATTCTATAAATAACATTGATAAATTGATTTGGACTTATCTTAACATTTGCATTTTTATAATTAAAAATATTTTTATTAAGATATTTTCCAAGGAACCACTTAGATTAAATAAATAAAAAAATTATCTATAAAAATATAAGATAATTATAAAATATTGCCACGTGGCTCACTTGGCACATGGTAGGGTCTAAAACCAGAGCTTTCATTGTTGTGCCCCCAACGTAATCAACATGCTCCCTTTGCCCCTGCCCTGCCCTTGTCAATAACAAGTTGTTATTGTCCAAATATTAAAATATAATATGATAAATAAATAAATGGCTTAATAGTAAGATAAATGTCTAATGTATACCATTTTTTCAATTTGATTTCTAATATTTTTCTTGATATACATTGGTGCTTAACGTTATATTCCGTAATTCAGTTTGAGTTTTACTGTCACGAACGTTAGATTTTAGCGTTAACTGCCACGTATCAGCTTCTTAAAATTTCAGAATTATATTTAAAAATAAATAAAAATTAATACATCTGAAAAAAATCTAAAATTATCCTAGAATTTTCAAATAATCTCAAAATAGTCCCTAAATTCCTAAACTCCCAAATCCAGCCACTATCACCGGCGTTGGTCACGTATCCGAAGACGGAATGAAGCGTCATCCCCTCATCGAACGACCCACACATCGTTCATCGTCCGTTATGCCGCCATTCATCGTAAATTATTCGAATGAACTATTCGACGATTTTGACATTTCATACATCGTCGGTTGATTTTCAGCGACAAGATGATGGGGTAAATGGTCGTGATGGTCCAGCGACAAATGTGATGAGCGGCAGCATGGCAATCGACGGCGAAATTATCCCAAATTAAGATTTGGGGTTTGGGTATTAGGGATTTCAAATTTTGGGGCTATTTGTGAAATTTGGGGTTATTTTTATTTTTAAATATAATTATGGAATTTTAAGAAGCTGACACATGACACTTAACAGCAAAAATCTAACGCCCGTGACGGTAAAACCCAAACTGAGTTGCGAAATGTAACGTTAGGCACCAAAATAAACCAAAAAAAGTTAAGCACCAAACTGAAAAAAGGGTATACGTTGAGCACCGATCTGACTATTAAGCCTAAATAAATATAAATGTTTCGACAGATTTTTTATTTCTTTGTGAGAAATTTTTAAAGTGTTGTCTGTTAAAAATCGACGAATATTTCAACATATTTGATATTATGTTATTATAATAGATATTTTTTTATTTAAGGTTTCATCTCTTTACCCTGTCAAAAGTTCCGTCGAACCCACCAAAAAAAACGAACTTTATATTAAGCTCAAACTTCTTAGTTTTCTTAGTAGACGAGACGTCTCTCACTGTACGAACCAACTAGAATGTTCGACAAACAATACGTGTTAAACTTTCTCAACATACATGATAAAAACTCTCGACTTGAAGAGATAAGATCTTAATGTTTAAATTGAAAATAAACATCTTAGGAATATAATACTAGACATGAATCCTTTGATAAATGTAACAACTTGTTGTTCGTGTATTTTTTTCCTCGTATTTTCGTCGTATAAAAAATATTACAAATACATTTTTTATATTAGGGTGACACATGATATTGTATTATGTATTGTGGGGAGATTTTTTTTGACAATGACACCTGAATTTTATTATAAAACTATGAATAATATTACAAATACAATGCATTCAGAAGGGAGAATAATGAGGATTAGTCCACCAAAATTTCATACAAAAACTTAAAAGTGCAAAGAAAAGTAAATATTTCCATAGATATTAGTATACCGTCAAAATCCATAAGCCTTCTTGAATCTCGTTGTCTCTGTCCAAACGAGACGCATTATGAGATGAAAAAGGAGAGGTGAGCAAGCCAAACTATCAGACAGATTGCTCCGCTACCCAGGATTGATTACATCAGCAAACAACCTCAATCGAGTGGGGATCTATCTTTCTATGGCCACCGACAAAATCATAATCTGAAACTAGCGTCACGAAGATCTCTATGCGAGCACCAAATGACCACTAAAGTATGCTGAAATCATGCCAAAACAACAGATAAAACAAAACCACAAAAATAAAGAAAACGTGCCACAAAGGCAGTGAAAAAACGTGTTTCAAGAGCAGATATTCTTATTAAAATAAAAAACTAAAAAAATTAAAAACATAACAAATAAAAGTAAAAGAAATAATGAACACCGACGATCGACAATTAACATCTAATTATCGATCGTCGGCTAACTCAAAAATGAAAAAGAATAGCAGGCGGCGGTTATTTAGAAGAAAAAAAAACTAGGGTTTTGGCTTATAATGATTTAGGTGGTGGGTATTTTTAGTTGCGTATTTTGGGGAGAATTTATTTATATTGATGTAAATAAATTGATATTTTCACAATCTTATTGTAGAATTTAACAAATACCCGTTTCGTAAGTAAATTTTAAATCAATATCGCATTTCATCAGTCATCGGTAGAATTATAAAAATATATATAGAAATTTATTTTAAAAAATCGTAAAATTAATTCTAGTTTTATATTAACTCGTATGTATTTTTTGTCGTAAATTTTATAATAAATTTGATATATTTATATATTCCTTTTGTTTAGAATTTTTTGCATTATAATCCCATAGTATTCAAAGTTGTTACATTTAACATTTGAAATAAGGATGGATAAGGGAGTACGGCTGAACTCTTTTAAAATTTTAAATTTTCATATAATTTATATTTTTTATTTTTTATTAATGGTCTAATTTTACAACCTTTAAAATTTTGTAATTTTGTATCCTCTAAAATTCTAATAAAAGTTCTTAAAAGTTTACATCGTGACATAAAATCTCGTATTCGTCCGTAATTTGAAATGTATTCTTTATGGAATATAATATAAATTACTTTCCCTTTCTTAATCCCATGTAAATAAAAGTTGGTCTCATTCTAGGGGGAGCTATTACTTTAATATGCTCAATATTCAATAATATTCAATATTGAAATTTTGATAAAATTTTCCGAAATCTCGTAATACAAAAAATAATACTTGTTCCGTCTCATTTAATATGCTAAATATTCAATAATATTCAATATTGATTTTTTTGTTAAATTTTTTAACTTTAACTTACTATTACTTTAAATTTATTATTAATAAAAATATAAAAAAATATATTTTAAAAACCTTCAATCAAATATTTGTAGTTTTCATGAAATATGAATCCGTAAATCTTTTAAATTTTTTGAATCAAAGGACCGGCAAGCTTCATTAACAAAATAAATCTTTTAAATTTAGAATACCTTTTGAATTAAATCTAAATATAATATTGAATTAATTAACTTGATTATCTGATATACTAAATATCTTAGGATAATTTGTTGGGATATTGTGTTTGTGTATCCTCGACCCGAATGTCATATTTGGGCCTCAAGCCCAACCCGTTACCACAAAATTTTGGCCTAGTTTAGCCAAAACCACATCCATTTTCATAAAATACATTGAGTCTAATATAGTTAAATCAAAATAAGTATTTAAAACATTTAAACATAAGCACCAAGTTAACATAAGTATTTAGAACATTCGACTTATACAACACAAATCTAAAATGAGAGTTACAATATAAAACATAGGGTCCTACGAATATATAACTCATTACATCTAAGAATTATACTCTGACAAAAATCGATGCTGAAATCCTACTTCCGATGATGCTCCTCTGAAGCAACGATCAACCTATTGACCTGCGAACAGAAACAATGATTCCGAACGCTGAGCTAATGAAGCTCAGTGGATACACTTCCATTCAACCATGCTTCATGCAAATCATAAATAAGAGCATGTGACAAGATATGATATCATGACATATAATACAAATGACGCTACTATAACCGCCTAAACACATAGCATTCAACAAGTACATATACTCACAAAGCATCATATATACAACCACAAACTTGGAGTGAGTCCCGGTGTCACGTAGCCTCGGGATCGTACACTCGGGGTGAGACACGATACCACATAGCCTTGGATCAAGCACTCATACTCGAAATCTCTCATCAAGTATCAACGAACGAGGTCGAGAGTCACATAGCATCCAATCACTCATTCAAGTTACTTGCTATGGTGTTGCAACACTCTCGCTGGGTATCTGGATCCCATCAATCAAAGGTGACTCAACTAACTAGGTGCCTATTTCAACACAGCAAAGACACGACTACCATACATCACACAATATCATACGATCCACCAAGGATCCCTATGGTTGCTATTACCATCAAGTCACCCAACGTTTACGATGTTATTAATCATTATGCCCGTACATGAAGGTTAAATTTTGGTTTCCCTCTTTTACTATTTATTTTACCACATTAGAAGTCCATCAAGCCATAGTCTTCGAATTATCAGCCCCTCGAACTCAAATTGAACTTTTTGAGCAGATTGCCCAGTGAGTACTGATACCCACTCAAGAGTATCGATACGCCTCTTTGGGTACCGATACCCACCCTATGCATACCAATACTCGGCTCACATGTAGAATGGGTTTAACCAACACCTTGTACCGATACACGGGAACCGTGTACCGATACCTTACCGGTACTAATAGGCCCCTAAGCGTACTGGTACACTTTTCGCTATTGAAATTTGAGTAAAATAAGGAGTACCGATACAACCTATGCTCGTACCGATAGGCCCTTTAAATTTTGCTTGAGTTCGTCACTCAAAACATAGGGTGCCGATACCGGTTCATCCTATATCGATACACGAGCCCAGAATTTGAATTCTATAGCTCGTAAATCATTCTCAACACACTCAAACTTTCATGAAGAAACCTCAAATAAAACCTACAATTTAAGAAAGATAGTTTAAGTGGTTTCCTACCATTTTTATACCTTTTTAACACCAATTTTAGATTTAGCCATTAAATGGGGTCTCAAGCACTCAAACAACCAAAACATCAAACCAAGCAACAAACAATCTAATTTATGATGCACGTGAAGGCTTAGGAGTTAGTAGTATACTAACATTGATTCTTCAACTAAAAAAGAAGCTCCAAACCAAGCTCCTCGAGCCTTCTTCTTCCCAAGCTTATTGGAAGGATTTCCCATTTCTTTAACTACAAAAAAGTTGTAATATGAGTTACAACATTGCTGGGAGATTAAAAGAGACTAAAGATATGATTCTACAACAATAAATAGAGTCAAAACCCTCATTCTCGTTCTTCTTCTTCAACCCCCCACCAAAAACTCACATCCCGCCAAACTTGATGATTCTTATATCAAAATGTAGATCCTTGCTAGCTGATTTCAATACCCTTAACTGAAATTCAGAGATTCAGAACTCAAAACACGAAGATTGAATCTTTGACTCTTGGTTTTTGGGTGGAAGATGAAATGAGAGATATGAGGATAAAGCAAAAGACAAGGTGATATCACCTTCTTCTTTTGTTGCAGAATAATTAAGAGTTCACTATTCCCTCTCTTCAAACACAGGGTAAGTTACTTTCTTATCCTTCCCTCTTCATCCTACACCATCCATCAACCCAAGACACAAGCTCAATAACAAGGAGAAGCCCACAAAGGCTCTCATGGGCGTCCAAATGCCCAAACTCTTAGCCCCAATGCAAAGCCGCGTTTCAGGTTAAATCGATCCTTAAATTTCAAAATCTGGGTTGTTAAAGTTTGATTTTTTTAATATATATTGTGTTTGATTTTTTTAATTCAAGACATGAAGTATATTTTTTATCTCACGATCTGGGATTATCGCTATAGTAACCTCAGAAGTCAGTTTGAAGGTATGCCAATTTAAGTGTAATTTTTATTAAAAAATCGATAAATCGGGTTGAAGGGAAGCCGATTTTAGCTTTTCAGTAGAGTATACTGAAGTCTATGTACTTTCCAACCGACTTCCAGAAGTCTACATTCCTTCTCAATTTTAAGATCAGTGCAACAAAAGACCCCGGATTATGAAATAAAAAGGAACTCGGATGGTGAAATAATTATCCAATCACAATATCCCAGAAATTACCTAAATATATGACATTAAGCATAATTTAAAAAAGCTTAAAGGTGGGGATGATTCGGGATCATAAGGTTGGTTGACGTAATGGTTTCACGAAGTTGGTTGGGGTGTGTTCGGTCCTCGAATCGGAACTTTGGGTGCGTATGTTGGCTTGCTGCATGCTTGGGAGTTGGGTTGTTGTCGTATCATCCTTGAATTGGATAATATTGATGCACTGCGGCTGCTTCGACATGATCCATGCGAGCCTTGTGTTTCGGCACTTTTATGGCACTTCAGGGAGTTGCAGGATAGAGCATGGTGATTCAGATTAGTCATGTGTGTCACAAAGGGAATCATGTTGCTGATGGTTTAGCGAAGATGGCTCGATTGAATGATGTACAAGTGGTTGTCTTCAATACACCACCAATGGAGTTACGACCTTTAGTGCATGCAGATTGGTTGTTTAAGGTTGTTTGGATATGGAAGTTAGGTTGTGTCGAGCTAGTCTCGTTGTCAGTTGTATCATTATGTACTTGTGTACTCTTTTTTCCTCCGTTTAGGTTTAGGGGGTTTTTAATGAGGCACATGTATGTAATTTTCCCTTTTAATAAAAAAAAGCTTAAAGGTGCTTGAAGCCCTTAAACTTTTGAATACAAATCAATTAAGTCTCTGAACTTTTATTGTACTCAATTAAACTCCTGAAACAATAAATTGAATTAATTAATTATTTTGATCAATTTTGACCATCAATTTTTAATGGCTTTTTTATTGAGATATCATTGCCACGTGACACACTACAGTTCCGTCATGCGGCATTCACATTTTTAAAAAAAAAGTTTTTTTTTATTTTTTATAAGTTTTTCTTTAGAATTTTTAGAACTTTAAAGAAAAATAAAAAATAAAAATGCCAAGCGACAACAATTAACATGACAAGTTGCACTAATCAATCCAAAAAATGTTAGATTTAACGGTCAATATTGGTGAAAGTAGTGAATTAATGAAATTTTGAAGTATAAATACTTAATCGGGTGTAAAAAAAATCCTTAAATTTATTTTTTTTAAATTTAAGGGCTTATGATACCCCTAAGCTTTAAAAAATCAAAGTAAGGTGAATATAGATATCTATTATCTTGATATGTCATCTGTAAAAGTAAGATGGATTTGAATAATGAATATCCCATCATTAATATTCACATCAATAAGCTGCAGATAGTAACAAAACTATTTAAATATGAATATCATTATTATTTGTATGATTTAAATAGGGTTATATTTTGATATATAAGCTGTGTAAAAAAATTACACAATTCTTCATATTTAAGCTATAAAATTTAAAACCTAAATCCTTGCCTAACACCCTAAAACCTAAACCTTAAACCTTAAACCTTAAATTCTAACCATAAACCTTAAATTCTACACCCTACAACCTAAACCCCTAAACCACAACCTAAATTCCTAAACCCTAAAATTACACAAGCTTGTGTTTTAAAGTATTTTCTGATCTAAATATTACATCGAATATCCATAAATATTCGGATTCAGACTATCCATTGTGATAAAATATAAATTAAAGTACTGACCATATAGTTAGATTTTAGGGTAAAGTTCAAAATTGGTCACTAAACTATGCCTCAATATGTTTATTTTGGTCACCAAACTTTAAATTGTTACATAATGGTCACTAAATTATCGATTTTATTACAAAATAGTCACTGAACCCTAACTGCCGTTAAGCAGAGTGACATGGCAGTTTTGGTAAAATTGTTTGATAGCATAATTAGTCCTCCATATTTATACATTCGATTAATTTAGTCCTAAATGTAGGTTCATTATTTACAAATTCTATCAATTTAGTTCTATTTTTACTATAAATAATTTAATATTTTAAATATATTATTAATATTATATTCTAAATATATTATATCTAGTATGCCAATTTACATTTATTATTAAACTTTTAATATTATTAATAGTATATTTAAAAGAGATAGGATCCAGTTACACAGCGTAGAACTTAAATTTTTTGGATCGTTGGATGGCTGACACAGATGGCTGAGATTAATAGTAGAATATGTGAAGATCATCACTTGAAAAAAAGAGAGTAAGGAGTTAATATCATCCATCCATTTCCCCATCCAATGATCCAAAAAAGTGTAAAACTTAAAAAGTTCTTTACAATGTAAGTGGATCATAACCCTATTTAAAATATTAAATTATTAATAATATATTTAAATTATTTCTAATAAAAATAGGAGTAAATTGATAGAATTTGTAAATAATGAGCCTGAATTTATTGATTTTTTCGAATTAGGACCAAATTAATCAAATGTATAAATATGGGGGACTAATTGTGCTATTAAATTTTTTTGTGGCAAAGTTAGGGCTCACTGACTATTTTGTAATAATTGAAAGTTTGGTGACCAAAATAAACATTAAAGCATAGTTTTATGACCATTTATGAACTTTATTACCCTAGATTTTAACTTAAGCAAGCAGCAATAGGCGAGAGAAGGCATCAAATAAGAAGAAATGGCTTAATCAGTAGTTAATCTAACCCAACGCTATATGCTGGCATTGGATCCGGAGGTTCACATGTCCTTCTCTCACCATTTTTCTTGTACCACTCTCGTTTGTCTGTTTATTGACTCCACGCGCCTCCCCAACGGCAGGATTTCTCATCTGACATACCCGTGTCTTACACGCCCTCCACATTTGATTCTTTTGAATATCTGCATCGGAGAATATCCTGTTTAGTGACCATTTTACCCTTGGTCTACGCTGCCCCTGGTATTGTACGGAAACATTGGCGAAAGAGAAGTCATTGTTTCTCACATATTCTTCTTCTTCATGATGTCACATTTGACCCCTAATTATTGTATTTGTTTATCAATAATCCTTTATTTATTTTTAGTTAAATTTGACTCTCTTTTCAGGGACGGAGCCACCTACAAGGGACAATTGTCCTCAAATTTGAAGGGTTAATTACATTTTAGGTTCTAAGAGTTTTTAAACTATTATAATTAAACCTCTGCCGCTTCCAAAAATTTATGGTTTATTGTTTTCTAGGACCTTATCAATTAAAATTAATAAAATAAAAACTTGATACCTCACTTTTTGATTTAATTACTTTGTAAGACATTTCAATTTTAAAATTTGTAAAATTAAACCTAAACTTTCTTAAATTTTATGGTTTAATTACTTTTTAATACCTATTCTTTTCAAAGTTAATCAGTCTACCCCTCACAGTTCAATCTTGGCTCCGTCTCTGTCTCCATTATTCTTTTTTCCATTTAAACTGGTGTGATTTTAACGAGAATAACAATTAGATTGTTAAATTTTCACGATGTTGATGTGATAATATGTGTGATACTCTACATGTACCTTATTTGTTGACGTGATATTATTTTATTGACGTCACTTTCATTATTTTGTAATAAATTAATTTAAAAATATTTTATTATTATTTTAAAATTATTTCTTGAGGTCACGTTGTGTCGTATTAGTGATGAGATCCATGTGGTTTATCATGTATAGTAGTGACTTAATCCCAAATCTATAAAAAAAGGAAAAAATATGTTAAGGTTCTTATACTATATCAAGAAATGCATTTAAATCCCTTTAGAGTTGATAATTTAATTAATACCATTTTAATGTAAATTGATTGGTTACTATGTGAGCTTTAAATTTTAGTGTAAATTAATTAAGTCCAGCTAATTAATTGACAAACCCTTTTCCTATAAAAGGTTAAAATATGTTAGAGGTTATTACACTATATCAAGAAGTTCATTTAAGTCCTTAATAGTATGGAATGAAACATTTTGATCTTTATAATTTATATAATTGGCTTAAATAAAAAATATGTGATCAAAGTATACCTCTTTTGAACATTAGGTGCCTAAAGTATTTTTTTAAAATAGGTGCCCAAAGTTTTAAACGTTGCAATTTTAGGTGCCTAATCGTTAAGGAGTGTTAAAAAATGTTAACCAATCAATGCTTGACATGTGGCACTAATTTGGGTTTTTATTATTTTTAAGAAAAAACCAAAAATTTTCATTTTCATAAAATCCTAAAATTTTGCAATTTTTACAAAAAGTCCCTAAATCCCTAAAATTTCCCAAACTCAAACCCCCAAATCACCGTCGCTTCCATCGCCAAAAGTGCCGAACGACGTGTCAGCCGAACATCGAATGTCGAACGCAAAATTGACGTTCGACTGGCAAGTTGTTCGGCGTTTCTGGCGACGTCGTGTTGGGGGAAATGACCGCCTAGGTACAGTGACCAAAGGGGTGTGCTCAGGCGCGGCGATCGACGGCAGAAGCAGTGGCAATTTGGGTTTGGAAAATTTTAGGAATTTGGGGACTGTTTTGTAAAAATTAGATTTTATAAAAAATGAATTTTTTTTATAAAAAATTATTTTAAGTTTTTAATTTTAAAAAATAAACATGTCACGTGTTAAGCATTTATTGGTTAATAATTTTTTAACACCTCTTAACTGTCAGGCGCCTAAAATTGCAACATTGTAAACTTTAAGCACCTAAAATTACAACGGTTAAAACTTTGAGAACTTATTTTTACAAAAAATATTTTAGGCACCTAAAATTCAAAAGAAGTATACTTTGGACACTTATTTTTCATTTAAACCTATATAATTAAGTAAAAGCAATAAATTCCTCTAATGATTAAACGAAAAATCTATTAGTTTGATGATATGTATTTTTTTAAATTAAATTATGTGATATAAGTAAATAAAATTATTTAATATTATTAGTATGTCCAGATTGATAATATTGTTTGTTGTTGAAGTGATAATGTAATTTTTTTTGATAAATGAAGCGATAATGTAATTTTTAATACTATCTGTTAGTCTGGTATTCGAACTCAGGTTAGATGAGCTAATACAATCATTCTTAATCACTAGATCAATTAATTGGACAACATGAACCAATTTATTATTAATTCAATGTAATTAACTAAAAATTTTCAACTAATTTTAACTATAAAATCATATTATATTTTATATTCATATTTGACTGTTACCATATTTGATCAAATATGATTTGATTTTCATTTTTGAGAGTAGAGGGAATGCTAAATGTCAAAGGACAATCTAGTCATTTCACCAAAGGGTGTATTTGTCTAAAAACTTTCTACGGATTTTTCAAACAAACTAACGAACAATCAGGACCGTTCATTAGATCCATCGAACGGCTCTCTCACAACCAAAAAAAGGAGGGAACGACCACTCAACTCACTTCACTCGCTCCCATTTATATATAACACTCTAATCCTTTCCTTTACTCACCGTCTCGCATTTCTTCAAATTCTCCCAATTTTTAGTGATCTAATACAAGGTAAAGCATTCTTGATTACTTCTTATATGAATCAGATCTCAAATTTCAGTATAACTTTTATGCCATTATGTTTTAGAATTTTGCTTTTCGTTTGATATCTCTGCTTCCCGTTTTGTAGTAGATTGATTTCCTTCTGCATTTGCTTGAATCTTAATTTCCACATCTGTTTCTGTTTCTTTTCAGTGAACCTATGCGATGATTACTGTTGTCTTTATTTTTTTTCGGAATTCTTTTGGAAGCTTTCGGAAACTAAGATTTGTTGAAATCTGCATTCTGTCGGTATTTGAATGTCTTGGATATTAGATCGCAAGTCTTTTGGATATGTTTAGTATTTAGATCTGAAGCATTGCGTTTTCGCTCCATTTTTTTTAAAAATTTCTTATAAATGCATTCGTTTTGTCATGGAATAAAGAATTTAGAGCTTAATATTAGCTCAATTGTGGAAAAATGAGAGAGATCTTTCATGTTCAAGGTTGAAATCTGCATTGCCTCTCCGTCAATATTTGAATGCCTTGGATATTGGATCGCAATTCTCTTGGACATGTCTAGTATAGATCTAAAGCATCTCATTGTCACTAATTTTTTTCTTAAAAAATACATTTGCTTTATCATCAGTTAAAGATTGTTGGACTTAATGTTAGCTCAATTGTTTTCAATCAGGGAAAAATGAGGGAGATCCTTCACGTTCAAGGTGGACAATGCGGGAACCAGATAGGTTCCAAGTTTTGGGAGGTTGTTTGCGACGAGCATGGCATAGATCCAACTGGAAAGTACATTGGCTCCGCGGATCTGCAGTTGGAGCGTGTAAATGTTTACTATAATGAGGCTTCATGTGGCCGCTTTGTTCCTCGTGCTGTGCTCATGGACTTGGAGCCTGGTACAATGGACAGTGTCCGAACTGGTCCTTACGGCCGGATTTTCAGGCCAGATAACTTTGTCTTCGGACAATCTGGTGCTGGAAACAACTGGGCGAAGGGCCATTACACTGAGGGAGCGGAGCTTATTGATGCTGTTCTTGATGTTGTGAGGAAAGAGGCTGAGAATTGCGACTGTCTGCAAGGTAAAGAGATTGTTTAATTCCATTTGATTTTAGTGTTTGAACATGTTTCTGAGAGTTGCGTATATGCTATATTTTGGTGACAGTTGTGGATCTGATCTGCCATTGCAGGATTCCAGGTGTGCCACTCATTGGGTGGAGGAACCGGTTCCGGAATGGGTACCTTACTAATCTCAAAGATTAGAGAGGAGTACCCTGATAGAATGATGCTTACATTCTCCGTGTTCCCCTCCCCGAAGGTTTCGGATACAGTTGTGGAGCCATACAATGCTACTCTTTCTGTACATCAGCTTGTTGAGAATGCTGATGAGTGTATGGTTCTTGATAACGAGGCGCTATACGATATCTGCTTCAGGACTCTTAAATTGACTACTCCTAGCTGTAAGTAATATGTGGCCACGAAATTATGTGTTTTCTGTTTTTCGAATCTCTGTTTCGGTTGTTGATAGTGGTGGCTAAACCATAACGTGATTGCCAATAGATGTTCTCAACACTTTTGCTAGTTGGCTAGTGCTCCAATCATCTACTTATATGTATTGATATGTGTTGCAGTTGGTGATTTGAACCACTTGATCTCTGCAACGATGAGTGGAGTCACTTGTTGTCTCAGGTTCCCTGGTCAACTCAACTCCGACCTCCGAAAGCTTGCTGTGAACCTG
This sequence comes from Hibiscus mutabilis, assembly GCA_019671005.1. Taxonomy (NCBI): domain Eukaryota; kingdom Viridiplantae; phylum Streptophyta; class Magnoliopsida; order Malvales; family Malvaceae; genus Hibiscus; species Hibiscus mutabilis. Next base: position 1,500,434 of record CM033737.1, on the reverse strand, counting down.
ATTCCCTTCCCTCGTCTTCACTTTTTCATGGTCGGGTTTGCTCCTCTGACCTCCCGTGGTTCCCAGCAGTACCGTGCTCTGACCGTCCCTGAGTTGACTCAACAAATGTGGGATGCAAAGAATATGATGTGTGCTGCTGACCCGAGGCACGGTCGGTACCTCACCGCATCAGCCATGTTCAGAGGCAAGATGAGCACCAAGGAAGTTGATGAGCAAATGATCAATGTCCAAAACAAGAACTCATCCTACTTCGTCGAGTGGATTCCGAACAACGTTAAATCCAGTGTCTGTGACATCCCACCTAAAGGGCTGTCGATGGCATCCACCTTCGTCGGGAACTCCACCTCGATCCAGGAAATGTTCAGGAGAGTCAGCGAACAGTTCACGGCTATGTTCAGGAGGAAGGCTTTCTTGCATTGGTACACCGGTGAAGGCATGGACGAAATGGAGTTCACTGAGGCAGAGAGCAACATGAACGACCTCGTGTCCGAGTATCAGCAATACCAGGACGCTACCGCTGATGAGGAAGGTGAATACGAGGACGATGAGGATGAGGAGGATGAAGAGCACATGTGAGGAGGCGAATGCTGATCGAAGCTGTTGGTAATGTTAGCATAAGGTATATGTATGATTGGAGCTTGTGTTTGGGTTTGTATTTAAAACGAGTAATGAAAGAGTCTTTCCCTGTGGCGAGTTTGCCTTTGTGCTTGTGAGTATATGTATGATTATTGGATGAGTGGGGAGTTGGATATAATATTTTGAAAGTAGTAAATATCATACCTATGTTTGCATTCGATCGTTGTCTTTCGATTCTCGTCTTGCTTCACGGGTTCAACCGATTGTCTTTGATTTGCAAAACTCGAGATTGAGTTGATATAGTTAGATCGATCATTGAACTCTTACAACTGTTCGGAAATTGACTGAGATTATGCACGTTCATTGCCTACCGACTACTGAGGTGTAGAAGATCGAAGAGGAGAACCACTGGACAGTGCTAAAACCAGCCGACGAGGCCTATATGAAGGCTGCTAGCTGATGTTTTGAAATCATTATTTTGCTCAATCATTGCACTCCACTGTTGCTTCGTGTTCATATTCGTATAAACATGTCACATTTGAGATTCACGTTCTTCATATTCATGTACTGTGAAGTTTCCCTATTGTGATGTTCGGTCGGTCTTCGACTGGGAATGTATTTCTTTGCTCTGTTGCCGGATCTTTATCGACACATGGAATTCATATCATGAATTCGAATTTGCTTAATGATGGAGATGATAGCCTAAAGAGCATAAGGAACATGCAGTCAAAATATGGTAATAATTTGAGCCCTGAGATGTTCCTTTTACTCCTTGGGATATCATTCTCATTATCTATTTGAAACTATATGGTATAGGTTCTATGTGCTGGTAAAGATCAAGCAACAATCAAGCTTTAACCTTGCCAATACACTTGCCGTGTGATAAGCAATTAAGATTTACGTGGAAAACTAAAACGAAAAAAATTATCGAGCAGAGGACGAGAACTTTCACAATATATAAAAAAAAAGATTACAAGAGAGTTTGCATTTAAAAGCGATATAAAGTTTTCATTTTGTTATTAAACCTTAAACGCCAGTATTTATATAAGTTACTTGCTTACAAAAAAAGTTCTAACCAGACTTGAATTGTTCGGTCCGCCACCGTTGACCCCCACTTTAGCTACCGTTTATTTATAAACATTTTGGGCTCGATCAAAATAGAATGCGAGTCACGAACAATAATTTTTCATCAAAAGAATAGAATAAATTTTTAATAAATTAAAATTTTATCTTTCAAAAAAAAATTAGAATAAATTTGGAATTACAACTTTTTTAACCCTAGAGATATGATCACTTTTCCTATTAATATTCGAAGATATCATATGCATACATCTTTTAAACGAGAATATCCCTTAACGCATAGAATTTTTCATCAAAAGAATAGGGATCCATTCCTTTTAGTGAGACAATGAGATATCAATCTCTTTCGGCTTGATTTCTGAGTATCTGCATGGGCTGGAATTTTATATTTTAATTATGAGCATCAAAAAAATTTTAAGTAAAATTTGAGGATTGAGATATTTGCCCTAATCGTTAATATTACTCACTTAAGTTCGTGTTTAGGTCCGATTCAATTCGACGATCGTTAAAAATACCAATCGAATTAAGATTCAATATTTTCTTCTTCTTCAAATTCTAGTTAAATACTATGATTACATATGATCGTAACAAAAATAATTATTAAAGGAGAGTAGTTGGGGGGAAAACATTGTATTAAATTTCGCAATAAAATAAAAAAAAAGAATGAAAAATGTGCAAAGAAAAACGAAATACACGTGGTACACACGTGTACAACGACATGCATTATCCTCTATTATTATTATTATTATTATTATTATTATTATTATTATTACGGTGTCTGAACGCGTGGGACCCAGACGCCACTACTCGGTTGATGATTAAGTGAGAATCGTCAAGAGTAGGTACGGTTGTATGACGTCATTTATTGCGTCACCTTCGGTTTAAACACAATCAACGGTAAAAATGTCACCCGCCAAAATTGAGTAGCAAAATTTTCTTTTTATTAGTAATATTTTAAAACATAAAATAATTTAATATGCTTCTAATATTTTATGAAAAAAACTTTGGGTACACAGGCTGTGTAAACTTTAATTTACATGTGCCTTTTAGTTTTAGGGGTTAGAGTTTAAGGTTTAGGGGCTTAGGTTCTAGGGTTTAGAATTTAAGGTTAGTGTTTAGAATTTAGGGTTTAGGATTTAGAGTGTGGGGTTTAATTTTTTAAGGTTAGGGTTAGGAATTTAAGATTTAAATTTTTATAGTGTAAATACACATGCTTGTGTAAAATTAATTTTACACAGCCTGTGTATCAAAGTTTTACCTATATTTTGTATTATAACATGTTTAATTTTCACGAGGTATAATTTGTCTTATAAACAGTAGAGATCGAGTTCTATTTATATTTTAAACAAATATTTTTTATTCAATTTTATTTTTAAATTTAATTAGAACAAACAATCGGACTGGGTCAGACAAATTCAAATTAAATTATTTTTATTTTAAATATTTTTAAATTTTTAATATGATATTTTCACTCAGACACTCTCAGATTGAAATAGCCTTTGAATTTTAAAACTATCAAAGTTAATCCGACTAAAAAATTAGTTAAAACCCTAAATTCATTTATATTCTACATTTAAATTCAAATATAATTGAACTTTTTATTAAATAACTTGATAAAAATAAAAATAATGTGGAATATTCTATTATAATGGAAATATTCATATATTTATTTTATTGGGAATATTTCATTGATAAGAATAAAATAAATTTAATAAACAAGACATTGCATCGGTCCCTATATTTTGAGATGCGAGTGTTACCGACATGCCAAGCGTTGCCATCCTTCAATCACCACCTTTCGCATTATCTAAAAAGAAAAGGCATATATTTCATTCTTCTTAAATAAATTTTATTTTCTAGATACGAAAACTGTTGATGAGAATCGAATCTTGATATTAAATAATAGTAAAAGTTCAATAATTTATTAGATGTATTTAAAAATATAATAGAGAAAAGGGTAAACTATACAAATACCACTTAATTTTAGGATTTGATTCGATTATACTATTAAATTACTAAATTTTAGTAAAAGGTTCGATTATACCACTAAACTTTAATAAAATATTCAATTATAACACTGAACTTTAGTAAACGATTTGATTATACCACTGAACTTTACTAAACGGTTTGATTATACCACTGAATGATGTGAACTATTAACCAAAACATCATTTTGGTATGACTTCTTTGACGCCTCATATAGCCCAAAACGGCCTAGTAATTGAACATTTTAAAGTTCATTGGTATAACCGGATCTTTTATTGAAGTTAAGTGGTATAATAATTTCATTTTTTAGTTCAATGCTAGAATCGAGTTATATCTTAAAATTCAGTAGTATTTCGTATAATTTACCCAAAACTAAAAAAAAAAACATTTATCTTTACAGATATTCATATAGATGTTGAAAACATTCACGTTCATAGATGTCGATTATGATCGAAACGAACAGAATAAACATTTATCTTATCCTCATCATTATTGGTGAAGCTCTTTATGAAAAAGAGAGGATAAAAGTTGTCCGAATTTAAGTCCGAAATTTGATTTCAGACTTAAATTCGGACAAGTCGGCATAAAACATATTGATATATAGTCATTTCATTAAGAAAAAAACACTTATTACATGTAAATTCAAGTGGGGTTATGGGGAGAAGAGCATGTTGATAAGTCGATAAAAAAGATGGGTAAAAAATTAGGGTTCATGTTCTGTACACAGATTCAACGACTTTAACAGCCTTCAAATGAGTGGTTTTTACCCATCATTTCTGTGGTTCCTATCTAAGCATTGCAGTAAAGAAGTAAAAAGGTCCACCTATACCTCGAAAAGTTAAAAAAAACTACTACGAGACTCGATCGAAAGAAAGCTCGTTTCCGTTTCTTCGGAATGTCCCTCTTTGTTGCTTTGTTAACTTGATCATCGAAATCAATCACTGAAAAGAATTCTGATTATTGGTTTAGGTCCCTATGCTTGCCAGCCATTTGTGTTTATTGGTATTCTTACACCTGAATTCGCAACAATGGAAGAAACTAGGAAGGCTATCTACACCGGTTTTCGAAACACGGGGGAGAGAGACTATCTCCTTCCGTTTGCCCATTGTCGGTTATGGTTGCCATGTTTCAAATATGGGTTTTTGTGGCCAGACCCTTGCTTTGGGAGGTCATGCAACTCCATCATTTGTACCGTCCGCTTTCTCTTGGCTGTTAACACGTAAAATGTTAAAGTTGTCCACAGTTTTGAGCCAAATAATGGAGGATTCATATGGAATTTAGAGGGGAAGAGACGAACCAGTCTCGACTTGTTGATATCGCTCTTGTAGCTTCCTTTTTGTTGCCTCGAGCTTTCGCTCTTCATCCGAAGTCTTGAGTTTCTGATTAAAGAAGAGCAACGATCAGAAAAAAAAAATGTGTGAAGGTGCATGATTGAAGTACAAGGAGATTGTTTCACTTACATCTTGTCGACCGCGGAGGGGCTTCTCGGGGACATCCATTTTATCGGGTTTCTGAACCAACTTAGATTCGTTGTAGGGCTTTTGCGCGATATTATGTTTTGGAGGTCTCCCGGACACAACAGTTGTGCTCGATGGTCTGCTATTAGGCTTTGCAACGGGTTCTTGTCTCTTCATATGTTGCCTCTTATCATCCTTTGTGAGCACATTTGCTTCACTTGATGTCTGCGGTTTTTGTTTCAAAGAATTCCGGTTCTCCTCTGATGGTTTTCTTTCATTATTCCTGTTCTTGATGAAATCCCCACTGCTACCAGGATCTGAAACATCATCCCCCAATCATAATCGAGAATCTAAACGTGGAATTCAAATAGAGAAACCAAACGGCTCGAAAGCTATCTAAGAGAAGCATTAAAAAGAGAAAATTCAACTCACTTCCATCATCATCCATGCCATCGAAAAACTTCACATAACACATCACCGGCAACAAAGGAGAAAAAGTAATTCCAATCAGTCCACGAGCATAACAGAAAGAAGTTCTTCAACAATGAACGTTAAAAAGAACAAATTCGTAAATATTTAAAACGTAAGACCTGCGAGAGCTCCATTGATGTAGGTTGAGTAGCGAAGAAAGCTCCTACATCTAAAGGAGGAGATGGAAGCCCTTCTTCTTCCTCATCCTCTTGTACTTCCTCTTCATCACCAACAGACGGATTCATAGATTCCGGAGTAACCCCTTCATTCACAAATTCACAAATAAATGAAAAACCGGAATGATGCAATGTCGGTTTCCATGAATTGCCAAATACGAGTGAACTATTTCTTACCAGCGTCAGCCTTTGTAGCACTAACCCACTCATCCACCAATTCCTTCCATCCACTGCAATCCACAAGATAGGGTGTAAAACTTGCATCCGTACATGTTTCCAGACAACATAAATAATAGAATGTACTGCCGCTAGAAAGGCTATTAAATATTCTTAGGTCATAAGCAACATCGAAAAAGTAAGAAACTAAAGTAGGTTGTTCAACCAGTAAAGTTCATTCTAACGGAAAAGACGAGTGAGCAAAAGTCAATATGTCATTTACTCGGAGCTAAGAGTAACACTTTAACAACTAATATGATCGACAATTATGAAGCCAAGCTCATTAAATACATGTGTTACGTATCCTGTTTATCACATAACATAATCAAACAGTTCCCTGCAAAAACTATCAATATTAACAGAAGAGATGGAGTGAGTAAAAGTGAATACGTCATTTACTCGGAGCTAACAGTTTAACAATTTAACAACTAATCTATGATCGTCAATTATGAAGCCGAGCACATTAAATACATGCATTACATATCATGTTTATCACATAACATAATCAAGCATTCAACTTCATGCAGCAAAGGAAACAAACTCGTACTTGATGAGAGTTTGAGCAAGATTACGAATCTGCTTCGATGAATGCTTTCTGACACGATTAACGGCCTTTCCGATCCCAGTTGCCTGAAGATGGAAACAAAGTACAAAGAACCATGTTTTAGTCCAAGCATTACAATGGCAAAAACAAACATGAAAGAAAGGAAAAGGTGTCGTTCAAAGGACCTCGAAGATATCCACTGTCAAAGCCATCAATTGAAGCTTCCTCAGTGATTCGAACAATACGGAATCTGGCTGCGGTGAACATTAATAACACAAGAAACTATCAGTCAAAAATTATCATTTACACAGATACCATAAAGAGCTATATGTTCAAAACCCTCCAAAATACAAACCTCATCTTGACAATTGTGAAGAATCTCTTTGATCCTAAACACTTCACCAAAAATCATCGACTTTTCTTCAATTTCATCGGTCAAAGCCTCAGCCTCTCCATAGCTATAATTACTAGCAATTTGGTTCATCAAAGGTTCATCTCTGCTACTATTAGCTTTGCTCTCTTTGCTACCACCTGCCTCAAATTCTTCATCAGCTTCCCCTTTGAAGCTCGTATGGCAGCCGCCGGCTCGAGCGTTATCGTCTACGTCTTCATACTCGGGTACAACCAACTCAACCCGATCGCAACCCGAACACCGAGTGAATTTGCAAGTGAAAAGCTTCTCAGCAATTCGATCTCTACGTAATCCAAACTCCTTAGGACAATCTAAAGCGGCTACGATAATAGCATGATCAATTATATCAAATATGTCTGAGTTTGCTGTCCGAAAATAACCCCTCCACTGCTCTAATGGCCAACCTTTCATCGCCATTTCGCCCCCTTTCTTCCTTCTTTTTGACGAAATCAAGATTAAAAAGGAACAAAAAAGGGGTCAATCCAATTCAGATCAACAGAATCAGATTCCAATCCTACTCAATTTTTCTCCATATAGATCAAACTCAAGCCCTCAAAATCAAAGCTTTTCAGTAATCCGATGACTAAACAGGATGATCGGAATGGAAATAAAATCTGGGTTGTTTGTGTTTTACGCAGATTCTGGTAAACAGACAAGAAAGAAGATAACTTTCCAGGAAAATCCCTTCAATTTTCTCGAGAAAAAAACAAACTAAACTATAAAGAAATCTTAAAAATAAAAAACCCAGAAAGAATGCCACCACCTACAGACAAACGATAACTAAACACTTGGGATGATATTCATTTCCCAGAATCAGAAAGAAAATCTAACATCAAAATAAAAATTAACAAAAGGAAAATCAAAAGGCACCTGTAACACCCAAACGCTTACCCGAAAACCAGAACTGAAAACAAAAACAAAAAACTGTAGCAAAAAAATAAGAAATTTGAAGGAAAGGAAAGGAAAACGAAAATTTTCGATCAACTGTTGTAGCCAAAAGCTGTCAGCTTCTTTCAACAGATCACCAAATCCTATATAAATCTTCTACGGATGTTGTTGATATACCCGTATGGGTCAATCCATTTTTCGACCCGTATCCATGGGTGTTCCTCAAAATTACAATTTTTTTACTTTATTTTGTTATAAAAATTGTAGAAAAAAAGAGAGAGAAAGAAGGGAAATTACCCCCCTCGATTTGGGTTTTTGGATATGAATTGAGGGGATTTCTCTGATTTTTTCTGGTGGGATTATTTTATTTTTATTTGTTTATTTAGGGTTTTTGGGTAATGTTTGACTTGCTCGGTCACAAATTGAATGAAGGAATACGCTTCTTCATAGAAAGGAGATACAGAGAAAGGGAAATGATTTGTTAAAGCCTTTTCCTCTCTCTTGCTTTTATTTTGTTTTTTATTATAAAGATGTGATTTTTTAACAAATTTATAATAAAATAATAAAATTAAATATTATATGATGCAACACGTTTTTTATAAATCAGATCGGATTCGGATTGACTGACGAAGTATTAATTGAAATAGTAAGATTAAGGCCTTTGAACTTTTAACGTTTTAGTTTAGGTCTTATTTTGTGTAAATCGTAAATAGATTTGTTTAAAGTTATTTTAGTTTAAATTAGGTTTAGTTTACGTAGAGTTATTGTGATTCAGATATATCGTGTATAACTGTTAATGAATATGACTGTATTTATTAACATGTATTATTTTTTCTCGATAACCTGAATTTGAACAACATTATCTATAAAGGATGAGCAAAAACTAAAAATAATATAAGAATTTAAAAATTAATTATTTAATATATTAAAGGGTGACTCTTTTTTTTTGTTGCCCTCCCGGTTCTCTAGAACTTTGCTCTGACTAATTTGAATCGATCTGCGTCGTATACCTGAATGTGGTGGATAAGTCTTCCAACGAAAATTCTCTGCATACACACAGATTTAAAATTGTCAAATAGTTGACAATAATTAATATTTTATTAATAATTAGACCTAAATTCAAAATATTTTGTCCAATACCTAACACAAATCAAGTTAGACCAACAATTTTAGTTCAAAAAAAAGTTAGACCAATAATTAGCTAGACTATATTTGATATATTTACTGTGTATTAACAATTGGTAAATTATATTGAACTTTAATATTTAAAACTAATATTAACGGAATTTAGAGGGAAAAAAAGGTAATTATATATTTGGCGGCGCGTATTCATTAACCTATCTGTCTATATACGCGGCGGAAAATACCTAATTGGTAGGTGCTTGTGTAAAATAACAATATTAATAATTAAATAATATTATATGAAAAAAACTTTGATACACAGGCCGTGTAATTACACGTGCCTTTTAGTTTTAGGGGTTAGGGTTTTAGTTTATGGTTTAAGGTTTAGGAGTTTAGGTTGTAGGGTTTAGAATTTAAGTTTAGTGTTTAGAATTTAGTGTATAGAGTTTAAGGTTTAGGATTTAATTTTTTAGGGTTAGGATTAAGAATTTAGGATTTGAGTTTTTATAGTGTAAATACACATGCTTGTGTAAAATTAATTTTACACAGCCTGTGTATCAAAGTTTTACTCATATTATATACCAAAGGCAAATGTGGTATGATATTATACCATTAGATTTTATTTGAATTTATTATGGCAAGCTATTTATTGACAAAGGTGTGAATAAATGAGTAAAGGGGTAAAAAAATTATAGGATGTTACATTTTAAAAAAATTAAGGTATTTATTGTCAATAGCAGTAAATAATTTTTTGATGTGGATGTAATATTAGAGGATAAGTGGTTAGTCATGAGGTGTATTTTATTTTTATTTTATGATTCGTCGTTTATTTACTAATAAGAGCATCTACGACTAAGGGCGGACATAAAATTTTATATTAAATGTGTGAACTTTTAGTGAGTTATATCGTAAATTTAGGAGTGCGAAATTACATGTTTAATAGAAAATATAAAACACACATAAATCATATGATAATATAAAATTTTCAAGATGATGCTGCACCCCAACACTTCTCCGGAACTGTTTATGCATACAACGAGGGGATTGATATTATTATCGATGGTGAATACATTGGTTTCAATAAAAAATGACATAATACCAAAAAATGTCTCTAACGTTTAACTGAATAATTACTTTGCTCTTATTCTTTTTTTAAAGTAATTTAACCATCAATGTTTCATTTTGGGTAAAAACGACCCATCTGCGAATGAAAACTGTTAGTTAGCTGACGATAAACAACTTGAAATGACTTGACAGAATGATACGTCAGAAGAAAAATAATATTTTAAATTTTATACAATTTTATAAAAAAAAATTTTGACCGGTTGTCATTCTATGAAGTTAGCATATTTGCCTATATGACGGTGCTATCATGGCGTACACTACCATATAGGTTTGTCACGGCATTTCAAGCCATTTAACATTAGTTAATCAATAGTTTTCATTCGTAGATAAATTATTTTGACCCGAAATAAAACATTAAAAGTTAAATTACTTCAAAAAAAGAATATAAATTAAAATAACTATTCAGTCAAACGTTTTAGGCATTTTTTTATGCCTAAAAAAAGATAAAATTGATATTTTAAACCTAATAATAATCTAGAGGTCATGGATTCACTTTCTCGTCCCATGTCCCTGGTTCAGTATCTAATGTAATAATAAATAAATAAATTTTATACTCAGTATTTTTTTTATTAAAAATAATTATTTTATTGATTGATATTAGCTCAATTAATATTATTATTGTAATAATATAAAAAGGTATAGACATGAGTGTTACTCTCTTTGTCCCAATCAAATTATTATTTTTACGTTTTAAAATTATTCATTAAAATTATTACTTTAAAAAACCTAACAACTTATATCACACATTTACTTTTTTAATTTTTTTTAGTTTTTCAATGAAAATAAAAATTAATTTTTAAGGATAAATTTGTCATTTAAATTATTTTACATCAAACACGATTAATATAAACTTTTTTTCATAAAATTTCGTAAAAAGTCAACATGTTACAAGAATAGTAAGACGAATGGAGTATATATAATCATTCTTAATTATATATATAATTGTTATATGCATTGACAATGATATAATCATGTTTGTAGCGTTTTCTTATTCTATTATCGGTGCATAAAATAATATTACGTATTAAATTCGTAAATACAATAAAGAATTTAAATATTTCGATCTTAAACCTTGCTATTAAATTAAATCTGTTTTTTTTAAAAAATATAAAATAATTTCATTGAATTGGTTTATATTTAAGTATGAGGTTAATTCAATGTTTATGATTGAAAAGTACAATCATATTTCTCACTAATTAAAACTTTTTTGTATTTTTTAGTATAAATATGTGGTCCTAAATTAATTGTGAAAGTGATAAAATTTTGGTTGTTAGGGAAAGGGGAAGAAGAAAATGAGTTGTGACTCGGCGCTGAGTTAATTAGGTACGTGTCGAGTTAGGTGCCATTGTATCCAAAGTCAAAGAGTCATATTCCTTTGTTTTCTTTTCCCCCGTGGTAGAATGTGTAACAACCAACGGCTGTGACGGAACACCTGGTGACATCCCGTTGGCCGAACTCGACACGTGGTGACTTCACGCTTGGCTTGTAAAATTTAAAGATAAGAATGAAAATAGCACATGCGGATAACGTGACAGTGCTGTCATTCTTGCAGTTTTGGAATTCAGTCAATTTACAACAATTCTTTTATATTATTCATTAAAAAAAAAAAAAGAACTGATTTAAAGAAAGCGTTTTGACCATTTAAAAATCGGAAAACTTCGAAGGGAATGTCTTAATTTGACTTCCTCATTTATGGTTGAAAATGGATGAAATCGAGTCGGTTTAAATATAATTATTTTTTGTATAGTCATTGATATTCGATTCATCGACTAATTAATTTAAGTCAAATATTATAAAATTTTATTATGAGTACGACTCTTCTAATTATTGATAACAATAATTAACTTCTCGCCATGGATGTTAGCGGAAAAAGATAAATGATTGACCATGAAATTACTCGGCCTTTAGCTCTATAACTTCAAAAGAATGACATTTGGGTTTTTCATTCAATGTTGAAACACTGTGTACGAAAAATGTAATTTAGAAAAATGTAATGTCATGGAGTTGAAATATTAAAACTATTATTTTAATCTAAATTTATTCTATTTATATTTTATAATCATCAATTTTACTGATCGTAATTCAACAATATTATCTCCGCATATTTTTTAAATAAATTAAAATAATTCATGTATATTCTTAACAATTTAATACATTACACAATTTGCAAACAAAACGATTTAAACCCGAAAAATCTTAAGATGAACATCATCATTTTTCACTGAAATTATTTGTCTATTTTTCCTTATATATTCCTAACCAAACCATTTGAGATGAACATCAACTTTTTCACTGAAACTATTTATTGAATTTTTCTCTTCATATTTGTTAAATATACGATAAAACAAAATAATTATATAGGTATTCTTATGATATTGTAAATAATTAGGTACAACATGGTCAACCTAAATACAAAATGACAAGTATAGTCATATGATATATGATCTACGTATTAATTAATAGTATAGATTACTATGCATACAATGACTTTCATTCAACACGTTTATAACTTACCACATGATTTGATTCTTTTATTGTGAACATATCATTGACTAATACAACAAAAAGATTTTTTTTGTTTGAGACCATCCGATCTTGGTAATTACATGAGTCCCGACAATATCCGAACTCGAGTCAGGATTTCTAAATGAAAAACATAGTTTTTCTTAATATTACTAATTGATATGACGAAATGAGACACTAAATCCTTTAAGCAAAATAAAAAGTCGTAAATGAAACAAACTGGTTCGGGACTATACGCCATATTTGTACCTTTTCTAAAGCATGATACCTTAAAGCTTGGAGTTGGCCTTCTTACTACTCAATGCAACTGCGTCTTCAAACTCGGTGGCCGCTTCAAATGCTTGCATATAAAATCTCCGGCCAACATGAGCTTTTCGAGATCGACGTTTGTTTGTACTCCGAGTCCATTGAGCATGTAGACAACATCCTCAGTGGCAACATTTCCCGATGCACCCTTAGCATATGGACAACCTCCAAGACCGGAAATTGATGAATCCATAGTACCGATCCCCATCTGCAAAGAGAATAAGAAATTACTAAGCAAAACTTGAAATACTTGTAAACATCTCCGGAGTATCTGCATATTTTTCATTTTGGGATATGAGATGGAGCGATCTAAAATGAGTTATCATTCAATGATGTTGAAATTGTATAACTAGGCAAAACATGCGACTCTCGATAAATTCCAGCGGTTGACTATAAGATTATATTGTAGAGGTAGACTATTGGCCACAATGTGTCCAAAGAGAAAGCAAAGTCGGGCCGGAAAACCGGAAAATAAATGAAGTAAAAGAGAAACTACCGAGATGCACATGCTAGAATGTGTTGCTCGCATTTAAAACCAGAAAGTAAATGTGGGTTGCCACGGAACAATCGGTAATAGCGCAGTTTCATCTATATACAGAAGAAAAAACTATTTGATGCATCAGTGAAAGCTATTCAATTAACAAAGGATATAAGTTACATCAATGTTGAAGGTTCAGTCTACTTAAAACAAACAAATCCTTCATGTCAGCTGCTTAATCCGAAGAGAAGGAAAATAGGGATTGCTTACTTGGAGCGATGTCAAGATATTAGAAAGAGCTTGCCCGTAAGTGTCATGAAAATGGACCGCAAGCTTATCAAGTGGGACAACATTCATAACATTTTCGAGCATTGGAATGACAGTACCTGCACCAAAGATGAAACACAGAAGAGAGGCCAAATCTAAGTCAAAACCGAACAACTATGAAATAATTGCACATAGATGCAAATAAAGTTGAAGAGTATATGATTTCTAATACGGCTCTACAATATACTAGCTTAGTCGAAATCATGATAAAGATGCATATAAAAAATGGGAATCCTCCACACAGATCAAAGGATTGCACGGAGGATAAAATAAGATCAAGTTAAAGATCCATTCGGCATGGACTTAAAAGTTCCAAAAGACCTCCAAACGAGAAACTGAAGCATCTCAAACATTACATCTGATAATAGAGAAACTGAAGCATCTCTACATTTCTGTCCACACTTGTCTTACGACCAGAACGGATATATTCATCTACATATGTGTCTCCTTCAACCAATCTCCACCGATAAATGGTGTACGTAAAAGAAGTAAAGACTAACAGAAAGTAACTTTAAAACTAACCAGGTGTACCAACACCAATTGTATCACCAAGGGAAATTTCTGAGCAACCCATATCAAAGAGCTGTTTAGCTACGTATGCTACTTTTGATGGAGGTACCGTTCCTTCAACTGGGAAACCAACGACACATGATATATATCTGAGAAGATCAGAAAGGTGTCAAGACAGTTATATTACTAAATCACAATGGTATAATTAACAAAGAGAGCGAGCGGGGGATAATGCATTTTGTTAACTGAAAAGTTTCAAACCAGTAATTCGTTCTTTGCAAGAAATTTATAATCAAAATAAATTCTTTAGAAAAAAAATCACAGGAAATATAAGACAGTAAGCAACCATAAAATCCCTCCGTCCTCGTTTTTACTTACCCTGGTGTTTGTTTTAATATATTAGCTATCAAACCCATAGGGAATTATGATCAAAATGTAAAAGAGAATTTTAAATATTGTTTGCAAAATGTAAAGGATGATGGGGTAGTCAGATTCGAGAACTATGGTACAGATAATTAAGAACTTCAGGATAAATACTTAACGAGAGATGATTATAAAATACTAAAAGCGAATTCAAACAAGAGAAATGACTCTAGGGCACAAGAAAAGCAAAAATGGACACTTTACAGTTTTGAAGTGTGCTTTGGCAGATTGCTACTCTTGCTAAATATTTGTTTGCAATTTTATTTCAATTCATCAGTTGAGACTTTAGAGTGACCAAAAATAATGCCTAGTTGCAGAATATACAAGAACAGAAACTAATGTCTCTTTCACTAAAAGTCGAGTTATTTCTACTACTTGCATTCTCCATTTCAAAGTATCACTCAACATCAAAATTAAAAGAACTATTTAACAGCCATCGCAATACTCTCGCAATCAAATACCATATTTACTTGACAAATTCTAACATTTTCTTCCTTTTAGGGAACAAAGTTGTCAATTAGATTGCTGCCAGTTCAGCGGTGAATTAAATTCACTGCGAAGTCCCCCCCCCCCCCCAACAAGATACCTTACTGAAAAATATTCAATCTTTAACTAAAGTTGGTGCTACATGGAAAGAACCTAATTAAATAGCCAATACCAGAGGGAGGATAAGGAAGAGAAGAAAAGCCTCTCCTCAAAAAAAGAAAAAAGAAAAAACCGAAGACAATAATTCAATTTCTGATGCTATATACATGCGTCAACACCAATGCTACCATATAAAGTTAATTCTCCACGAGTCCAAAATGATAGGTCCATTTTCCCTACACATAAGGCGAACATTAGAGTGGAGATCAAAGAAATCTCACGTTTGTTAACCCCCACACATAAACATAACAAGGACCTCTTCAACTATTGCTTAATGCTTTTAGGTTGGCGCCTATCTTAAGAACTTAAGAAATGTGGGATGTCTTTTTATCTCCACTCTCATACCTCCAATCTTTAACCTCCCTCACCACCGCTCTGGATTATGGTTGAGGAGGAGGGGGGAGTAAAAGGAAAAGTTCTTTCTTAAGGGAAGAAAATGTCGCACTTTATCCTAGCACTGTGGAGGTCATAACTAACCACATTACTTGTCTCTAGGCACAAAGAGAGATCTTTTTACATAATACTTAAGCGTTCAAGTTGATTATCTAAAAATTTTCTTTATCCATGATGTGAAGATAAGTATAATGCTTAGAAAAACCAGGGGATTGTTAGAGCATTCAAGCATGAAAACCAAATATATCATAGTTCACCAGTAAAAATGACAATAGTTTGTAAATCACGTCCCCCGCAAACTCCCAAAAAAAACACCAAGGGAGAAAGGAGAAGGAAGTTTAGTCAATCCATCATTGTTCATAAAGCATACCCTCGAACTGGAACGGAGAGCTCTTTAGCAGCAGAAGCAACATCTCTAAAACGGGCAAGACTATCTTCAATGCTGCAATTTATGTTTGACTCGGAAAAAGACTCGGAAGCTGAGGCAAAGATGGCCACTTCCTTGGCTCCAGCCAAAACAGCAGCTTCACAACCCTAAAGAAAGCATTTGATGTTATCAACAAATTTGCACAAACAGAAATGTTATTCTCCATTATAGATAGCTTACTTTAAGGTTGGGAGTTAACACTGGAAATCGAGCTCCTTGAACATTCTGAATTGCATCCATTACATCCTTTGCATCTGCCAGCTGTAATTCAATTATGAATTAGCACAAGATACCAGTTTTTTATGACAATAATTGATCCTAAAGCAAACCAATTACGATTAACAAAGCATGAGCTATAGATGACTACTAACATTAGATATCGAAGTAAAAAACTGAGCAAATTGAAGAATCGTTAATCAAGAGCATACAAGCAACTCTACAACCAAATCAAACCACTACTTGCCTGAGGAACCCATTTTGGCGAGACAAAACTCGTGGCCTCGACAACATGCAACCCCGAAGAAACCAGCATTTTTATTAACCGAACCTTTACACTGGTAGGTACAATTTCCTTTTCATTTTGCAATCCATCCCTTGGTCCAACCTCCACTATCTTTACACATGCCGGAAGATTTCTCAATACCTGGAGTGAAGCATACAGTGCAAACTATGTATAATTAAGTAGTAACAAACAATAGACATACCCAAAACAGAAACAGCAACAAAAACAAAACTTTCAATTGACCTTATTTGTGGGATTACAATCGGAGCTGTAACGATAAGCTGAAGAGGTGCTCTTCTTATGTATGGGACTACGATTTACATTGCTATGAAGTAATGTAGGTGCTCTGCCGTGATATCTTATGGAGTCGCCTCCCCACAATCATTGCGATTACCTGAATAGTTTGAATAAGAGAATGGGTTAAAAACTAAACTAAAATCTAAGATTAATTGGGCATAGTTCAAGTGATTGAAGAACTCAAAATGATTGTTTCGATTAGCACCTATTGGGAAGTATACAAAAGTGATGAACTTCTTGAATGGGAAGTAAATATTCGAATCCCAACCCAAATATCTTAGAAAACCCAGAGTCTGAGAATGAAAAAAGAAAGCGGTTTCAAAACATGGAAAGCCTTACCTTGAACCGATCGTTGTAGTTTCCAGCACGGGTCTTTCTTCTGATAGGGATGATAATAATATAGTTTGGTGGGAGACGATGAACTGCCGTTTTGGTCTTTTGGGGTTAAATTCGGAAACGGCGTCGTATTGAGATTCTTTACACTTTACTAATGAATGTGGTATTTTTTCACTCAAATAAATTTATAAATATCTTTATGTAATATTATTAATTTGCAAATAGATTAAAGTATTTTAGTTCTTATACAATTACTAAATTTGAGATTTATTATAATTCAATTTAAGATTTTTGTCTTCTTCATTAAAAAATAAAAAAATGTATAATAAATACAACACGTTCAAAATGTGAAAAATATTAGACACTTAATCCACTGAGAAAATACATTAAAAATAAAATTAAAATATATATAACTTTAAAGATTTTAAAGATTGATTCTTTTATTGAATACATCATTTATCTTCTATGAAAAACTAAACAACCGTCAGAAATTTTGTCTTTTTCAACTAGTCGTTATATTGACATATAAGTAGAAATTGAGAAAATCATTCTTGTATATTTTTTCACTAATAGTTTTGATTATATCAATAAACTACCACAAAAGGCTTAGACCGTAACATGAGCAAAGCTAATATAAAAAATTAGGAGTACAATTGACCACACTTGATTTGTTGAGGTATGGGGCTTTCAATGAGCTAATATAAATTTTTTTATAGGAAATATTAAATTTGACCCCACTTAATTTGTTAAAGATATGATGTCAACAACACTTGTTATAGTGGTGTGAAAATCTTTCATATCTCGTTTTTCACCCTGGCCTTACTATATGAAAAATCCTGAGTGTATTTAGTTGTAACAAGTAAAAGTCAATAATCTCTAGAGTAAGTGGTTAAAACTTTCAGTTGACACTCTCTCCTCTCCTATAGGTTATGGGTTCAAAACTCATTTGGATCAAATTTTCCTTTCTCCACCCTTAAATAAAAATTATTCAAAAAAATTATCACAATTAATATTTCCTTTTTTAGGTTGTATGCATTCGAATGGATATATTACTCTAATTTATTTCATAATCAGTAGTATGTTTATTTTACATTTAATATCTCATATAATAATGACATGGATTAGAATTATAACTAGGGTTGAGGTTTGTTGTAACATAATACGAACACAGCCAAAAGTTGTTAGACATCAAGAAAGATATGCATATAATAACAGTACAAAGCCAACCCTTATGACCAAAATTTGAACCGATGTCACTTGTAAGTTTGGGTTAGGTATTCAGATTTTTAGATATTTGAAATATAGGATATTTGAATCTTTGGATAATAGTTTGGCCGACCCGTATTATAATTGGAGTCGAATCCAGCTCAATATTCAAGTTATCAACCATGTTAGAAGTATAATCAGTAAATCTATTACATCATTTTAAATTTGTCTCACATTTTAAACACTTTAGTTGTATCTTCAAATTCTTACATTCATTTTGTAATCACCGAATTTCGTTCCGCGTTCTCTTTATTTCGTTCGGTTTTAAAATTTTTTTTGATGTATTTGAAAAATCTCGCCCGATTTTAGAATTGAAAATATGGAGTCGCCACCGATCATTTAAAAATAGTAGACCGGACTCCAATAAAACTAGAGATAAAAAATTTTCGGGTCCGAGAGTCGGTTACGGATGGGGAAGGATTAGCCCCTCACACCGCCCAAAATTGGTACCTAGTCGATTATTTAATGTCTTGGTATTGGAAATTTCGAATTCGAATAAAATTTAAAATATGTTTCTTAAATGCATGAAAATGTTCTAAATATTTAAAGAAACGTTCCGTTATTTAGAATAATCGAGAAATCCACTTTCCTTTACGCCCGGGAAATGATTTCTCAATTTTCTAAATAAAAGAAAATTCCCTTAAATATCGTATCCTAAAATGGTAATGATATTATTTTATTTAGGGATATCGAGAAGTCCGCATCCCTTTACGCCCGAGACACTAATTCTCGAATTCCCTAAATAGAAGAATATTACCTTAATTCTTAACACCTCTAATTCCTATTATGATGCAAAATTATATAAATATATATGTACTTAAAAATAATATTTAAGGTAAAATACATTTTATATTTATCAAAAAAGTTATATATAAAGTTAATAGTTTATATATATATATATTATTTTCTATAAAAATACATATTTATTATTATTTTATATATATACTTAAAATATAATAGTTAAAATAAAAAAATATGTATTAAAAATATTCCTATAAATATATTAAGTTAGTAGTTATATATATATATATATATTTACAAAAATAAGCATTTATTATTGTTATATATATATATATATATACTTATAATTAGATAAAATATTATTATTTTAAAAACATATAAGCCTTACGTGTATACATATATGTATAATATGAAAAATATAAATACATATATATATAAATAAAAATGTGAAACATGTATACATACATATATCTTATATGATATTAATGTATAAATAAACTATTTAGTATCATAATTACATAATAATAATAATAATAATAATAATAATAATAAATGATAATGTTGTACGCATGAACTAAACTAGTATACATTAAACAACATGGATTTAAATATTAAGGGGCTAAAATGAACAAAATGCAAAAGATAAGGAAATAAGCATAGATAGACAGAAATATATTGCTGGAAATTAAATGCTAAAATAAAGTGACTAAATTGGAATAAATCGGAAATTAAAAGCCACAAAAACATAAAAAAAAAACCATATTAAATGCGCATGAAAAACGAAAGGACCAAAAGAGTAATTATTCCATGAACTGAAGTGAAAACGAGTTAAGAAACGAGGGACTACTTGTGCAATTAACCCATAACCTTAAATGCGCGGATCCTCCCCTCGGGTCGGGTCACCGTGCGGATTGGGACGCCAAACGGTGTCGTTTTGGGTGCTGGTTTGAAACAAATATAAGTTCTTTTTTGTTTTGAAACAGATTTAAAATTAAAAAACAAACCCTAAATTTTTTTTACCCCTCATCTTCTCTTCTGCTTTTGATCCAAGCACCCAACGATATGTCGCTCTTCACTCTTCCAAGCGCCGTTCACAGGCGGCCTCACGGCTGCACTGGCCGGCCAAGTGAGCTTAGATCTTTCCTCCATTTTTCTTTTATTTCGGTTTAAAAAAAACAACCAACTTTTGATTTTGAAAAACAAAGAGCAATATTATTTTTTTGTTTTGATTCGAATAAAAACTAAATATGCAAGAAGAAAACTAAGGTTACCTTTGAAAATTTTCTTTTTATTCGAATAGATTTCGAAAAATACTCCTCTTTTTACAATTTTTTTCAGAACCAAAAGTCTCTAAAACTCTCTATTTTTTTATCTAAACCCTAATCTTGCACGTGTAATCCCTCATTTTATCTTTTGATGCATATCTCATATATAGAGGATGTGGGGGTCGATTTTTAATTTAAAATCTAAGACTTCTCGGGCTTTTACAGTGTTAGGGCACAGCTGAGTGACAGATATGGTGCGACGACCTAGGATTAGGGATAGTGGTGGTCAAATTAGGTTTTAGGGTTTGATGATGATTTGATTTTTTTTATTTGGGGATTGGGTTTTTTAGGCTTCGGTTTGCTCTAGTTAGGGTTATGATTCAAAATGGGTGGTCGACCAGGGCTCGGATGGAGGTAGTCGTGGAAGACGGTTCCGGCGGTGGCTTGATTATTAGGGTTAGAATTTTAGGGGTTTTTTCTTCTGGCTCGGGTCGGGTAATAGATCTGGATCCGGGTCAGGTTATGGATTTGGATAAGTGATGGGTTTGGTTTGGGTAATGTAAGGGTAGTGGGTTTAGTTTGGTTAATGCCTGGTTAAGGTAATAGGTTTGGTTAGGGCCCCAGATAAGAACGAGTTATTACAGCTGCCCCTCTTTGCTCATTGTTGTGTAACAGCAATAGAGCAAAGACTAAAAATGACTCGTTCTATTTGGTCTGGCTGAGCTTTTCCTTCTTAACGTATGTCTTCTTTCTTCAGTACATCTTCTTTCTTCTTAACTCAAGTCTTCTTTCTCGTCTTGGTTGATCCACCTTGTCACTCTTAGGGAAGCAAAATCTTCAAAATGGGGTTGGGGAAATAAAATGAGTTCGGGTTGTTGTTTCTCTTCTTCGGCCCCGGTCTTCGATCTTTGGTCTTCAGTCTTCGGTAGGTCTTCGATCTTCGCTCTTCGAGGATGTTGAGTTCTTTTATTAATTTGCTCATCTGCTTTATAGGTTGAGACTTACCAAAGTATAATGATGTTCTGTCGAACACAAATGCCTTCTCGCTCGCCATTTTTCTTTTATTCTCTTTTTTTTTTGTTTTTTTTTTGTTTTTCTCTTTTTCTTTTTTCTTTTTCTTATTTTGTTTTTGGGTGTAGCTTCACCTTCTACTGAATGGGTGACCCACTCTACTGGAAATTCAAGGAGATAGGGTCAATTGATGTAGTTTTGTCTGCTCCATTGTAACTTTAGGGAGATGAGACAATGTAGCTTCAATTTTTCCACTGTAACCTCAGGGATATAAAATTGATGCTGGATTCGTTCCACTGCAACTTCAGGGAGACGAGGTTGATGTTTGTGTCTATTCCACTGCAACTTTAAGGACATGTGACTGGTATAGCTTCAATTCATCCACTGCAACTTCAAGGGTATAAAATTGATGCTGAATTTGTTCCACTGCCACTTCAGGGAGACGATGTTGGTGTTGTGTCCATTCCACTGCAACTTCAAGGAGATGCACGGCTATAGCTTCAATCTTTCCACTGTAACTTCAGGGGTATAAAATTGATACTAGATTCTTTCCACTGCAACCTCATGGAGACGATGTTGATTTTGTGCCCATTTTACTGCAACTTCATGGAGATAAACGGCTGCAGCTTCAACCTTTCCACTGCAACTTTAGGGGTATAAAGTTGATGCTGGATTCATTCCACTGCAACCTCAGGGAGACGATGTATCTTCATTTTGAATGTCTAAGGCCTCCTTATGGGCTCGTGCCTTAGAGATGTTTTGAAAAAGGTATTTTCAAGGTGCTCGTTCGGGTTTTCACCTTGTTGTCATTTTTTATCCCTTTTCCTCTTTTTATTTTGTGTTTTGTCATTTTTTGTTTTGTTTTTGTTGTTGTTGTTTTTATCTTTTTTTTTCATTTTTTCCTTTTTCTTTTTGATTTTTCTCTTTCTTCTTTTTTTCTCCTTAAGTAAGGATGGAAATAAGACATTTATTTTGGCGAAAAAAATATCCTTATGAAATGATAAAGTTTGAAAAAATGTCCTGATGCAAGAAACCTTTTTGTTTCAAAAATATTTTCAAAAAAGAATTTTTTCCTTAAAGTGGATGGATTAGGTGCCTCTAGAATGTTTGGAATTAATTGTCGGGTTAAAACTGATGTGGTTATTTGAAAATATGGACCAAAGTTTTGGAAAGGTATGAATGAATTAAATTTTGAATTTTTTGTTCATTTTTTATTTTCTTCAAAATAAAACACGGGGAATGCATTGAATAATCACATGCCCTTACAAAAGATTTCCCTTTTTACCTTCTGGCCTAGGTAATAGGTTGATTTCATGCATTACTCAAAAAGATTTTAGGCTACAAAGATGCCACAACAAAAAGAATTTAGCCTCTGAATGTCATTTATTCTTCTTCAACCCTCGATTAGTTTGTCTAGAGAACCTCATTGTTAAACTTTAGAGTGCCGCTCTCGATCAGATTCTGCACCTTATTTCTTAATGCCCCACAATTCTTTGTGGTGGGGCCCGAGCTTCCTATATGATAGTCGCAGACAGCGTCGATGTCGTACCCTTTTGGGTCAAGAGGCTCTTTCGGTTTAGACTAAACCGTGGCTATCAAGTTCTTTCCTACAAGTATTGGGAGTAGCTCTGTATAAGTTATCGGGATTGGATAGATGACTTTCTGATGAGCTTTCGGTCAATGTGAGGACGAGTAGCTTGGCTGGCGTGAGGATCAAGGTCGGCTAGTCGAATAAGATTCCACCATGTAAACTTCTGACTCATCTCTTTCTGGCCTATGGGTTGGTAATCCTCCCTTCTCTGATAGCCACTTCAATGAGCTCGCCAGACATCACGAGGTCTTCCAAACTCTTGGTTGGGTGGCCCAACATGTATTTCAGGAATGGGTCTTTTAGAGTCCTTACAAATATATGCGTTATTTCTTTCTCGAGCAATGGTGGTTGTACTTGTACAACAACATCTCTCCACCTTTGAACGTACTGTTGGAAGCTCTCATCGAGTCTCTTTTCCATATTCTGCAGTGTTAGACGATCTGGATCGATGTAGTTATATGCTTGCACTGCTCGATAAAAGGCTTTGGCCAAATCCTTCCATAATTGTATTTGGTCTTGGCTTAGTTGATTATATCACCTGGCAGCAGACCCTTTTAAGCTTTTTTGGAAGCAATATATTAAGAGTTTCTCGTTACCAATATGCCTCGTCATTTTTTGGCAGAACATGGTAAGGTGAGCAGACTGAGAGCTTGTTCCGTTGTACTTTTCAAATTCTGACATCTTGAACTTTGGAGGTATCACCAGATCATGGACTAAACTTAATTTTCTTGCATCTACCTCACAGGATGCACTTGCCTCTTCTGTAACTTTGGATTTCTCTTCAACCCGCTTGTACAAATTTTTAATTCTCTTGACTGCCTCGATCCCTGCTTAACCTATCTTGTTGATGATGCTCAGATCATGGATGACATACTCATTAGGGTTGTTTTGGGCATTGGTCCCTCCATGTGATAAGGGCCCGGCTTGAGAACCTTGTTACTTTTCAACTAAAACCGACACTTGCAGAGGTGTATTGTCGTTTGTATTTTCTGCCTTTTCTAGAGCACTGAGGTTTATGACCATTCATTTTCTTCTCTTGGGATCTTCGCCGGCCAACATAGCAGCTATCTGATCTAGCAGATCCATGTGTGATTGCGCGATATGATCGCGAGTTGCTTGTTGCTCCTTCTCGAGCTTCACATTTATGTCCCTTTTTCAGGTCTTCACATGCTTGCTCTACTTTTGCTAGACGACTTTCTATCATTCTAGTTCTTCTTCAAGTGAAAAAACTGATGTAGTTGGATGCCCCAGAACGACTGCGATTGGAATATATGGAATCATGCCCCTAGATTTGGAAATGATGATGCACTATGATGAAATGCAAATATGAAAATGCATGAGGTGTAACTGCAATGCACAAAAAAAATAAACGGGTTAGTACCGATAAAAATAGCTTTCAAAAAACAAGCAGTATAAAACATACAAATAGGCATGCTTTATTTGAAAAATTAATCCTACCCATCATGATTTTTACCCAAATATTATTTTTACAGAAAAAGCCTACCTGGCATGGTATCTACCCGGCATAATGAAATATAAACAGATTCTTACCCAACATGATATCTACCCGGTATATTATTATTTACAAAAAGAAAAAATTCTACCCAGCATGGTATCTACCCAGTACATTATTATTTACAGAAAGAAAGATCATACCCTACATATTATTCGTGAAATAAATCTAAAGAGTAGACAAAAGGTTAAAAGCGTTTTTCCTTTGAACTTTTAACAAGTTCTATTTCTAGGGCAAACATCCTATGGTCCATTACATGAGGTTCAGTTCTAGGGAAGGTACCCGAATTGTCAGCGTTGCCGTGGAAGACGGCGTCGGCGAAAGAGACTGGTAGCGGCGGCTTGATTATTAGGGTTAGAATTTTAGGGTTTTTTTCTTCTGGTTCGGGTCAGGTAATGGACCTGGATCCGGGTCAGGTTATAGATTTGGATAAGTGATGGGTTTGGTTTGGGTAGTGTAAGGGTAATGGATTTGGTTTAGTTAATGCCTGGTTAAGTTAATGGGTTTGGTTAGGGGCCTAGATAATAACGGGTTATTACACATTTTAAACTAATTGTAATTTTTTAAAGATTTCAATTTCATCTTTAAATTATTGTTTGTGTTACATCATATTACCATATAATATACATTAATATTTGCATGACAGTTAATAATTTCTATAAATGACTTTATTAATATGAGTTATTATTATTATTATTATTATTTATTGATACTTTGAGGATGAAATTAAAATTCAAAATTTTAGGATTATTTAGATTATGAATCATAGTTTGAGATGAAACTAAAATGTTAAAAAATAGGGTTTAATTTAAAATAAAAATTATAATTTAAGAATAAAATTAAAACGTTTAAAACTTTTGAGATTAATTATAATGGCCATAATTTATAGACGTATGATGAAAATAACTCGTATTTATTAATAAAAAAATATTATTATTTTTATGTTTTTATATAATTTAATGAAATTATTTTGCATTTAGACAGTTAAAATGAATAAAATAACTAATTAATCTAGTAAAAGAGAATATTAATTTTTTTTTGCACAAAATTAAAAGTTTAAATTTTATTATTAATAAAATAAATTGAATTTAAAAACTTATTTTTATAATAAATCTATATAGCATTGTATATAGATTAGTCGACTAAATTATTAAATATAAGTGGTTATCTAAAAAAATATTATTTTTTTTAAATAATGATTAGGGGTAACAGAAGAGGACAAGGGGGAAATGGGCGTGACATGAGCAATAATTACCACTAATGTATTATTGGCCTTTTAAATGGTAGGTTTATTTATTACAGCCCCGAGAAACGGTGTTTTATGACAGCGCCGCCGCCCGCTTTTCAGATAATTTGATTGTACAACTTTAAAATAACACGGCAAGTATAATTCACAAACAGTGTCTTTGATCTTGTAATAATGGTTCCAAGTAGAGAAAGGACACGCCGTCTGTATTCTCATTAATAAACCATAAACACAACTCCCACGCCTTATTTAGGCTTCGTTTTTTTTTTTCTGCAGTAAGGGCTCGTTGGGATAAACGGTCGTTGTTAGAAGTTAAAAAAAGAATATTTTATTAATTTAACTTTAATTTAAACTTTTAAATTAATTTTTTATATTAATAAATGTTCGCACTCATCAAATATCAGTTGTTGTTTTTAATCTTAAAATAATATTGAATCTTATTGAAATAAAAGAATATACAACATTAACAATGTAACACAATTAAAGGGAAAATTTTAGGACCAACAAATGTTAGGTGCATTAGTAAGGCACGTTGTACTCCCAATGAGAGGACACAAATTTAAAAATTGAAGACAATATTGTTGAAAGGGGCAGCTTCGCACCCCGAACATAGACCATAAGAAGGACATGAGAGAATTTTAGGGGATATGTCCAACAAAAAACTCAAACATAAAATAAAAAATAAAATCCAAAGGCACAATAACAGTTGAAGCCATCGTATGTATCTGACGTCTAGCATCTCAAGTAGTCAAGTAATCGACAATGATAATAATTTGA
This sequence comes from Hibiscus mutabilis, assembly GCA_019671005.1. Classification (NCBI taxonomy): domain Eukaryota; kingdom Viridiplantae; phylum Streptophyta; class Magnoliopsida; order Malvales; family Malvaceae; genus Hibiscus; species Hibiscus mutabilis. The sequence continues at coordinate 1,473,804 of CM033737.1, read as the reverse complement.
CTCTATCTAACTATACGCTTAGAAGATGATGAAGGAGTGTCGAGCGAACAAAAGCAAAGTTATAGGTTGCTTCGCAAAATAGACATGAATAACATCGATAAACAACCACAAAAAGCAATCTAGCCACTTAAAGGTCGCTGACAGTCGCAAATCAGATACGAGCGACGTGAGAATCTCTATACGATCACAAGTCAACGTAAAAGTAGGCAAACAACGTATCATAAGGTAAAAGGAAAATACCACAAAACGAGGTTAAAACATGCCATATGGAAGAAGAAAGTGCACAAAATGTGTGAAAAAAAATCAAACATTTTTTTTTTAAAATTAAAAATAAATCTGAATAAAAATAACAAACTAAAACGAGATATAGAAAAATAATAATATAACCACTATTAGAAAAATAATAAAATCGAAAGAAAAAAGGGCTAGCCACTATTAGAAAAAAGAGAGGAAAAACAAAGGTAAAACTACAGAATTGCTTAACTTCTTAAAATGTTTCAATATAAGCTATAGTTTTAATTGATTTTAATTTTTTCCTGCATGATCTTATTATACTCTTTTGTGACTAGTTTATACACCTCGCGATTTTAAAAAAATATCGCTAATATGATTAATTGATTATAATATTTTTTATTTTTTATTAAATTTAACTGTATTCCCTTTTATTTACCAAAACTAGCATCTATTGCTAGTTCTTAAAAATGTTTTATTAAAAATAAAATTTTTAAAATTTTAAAATTTAAACTGGTCGGTGCATTTTACTCGTATGAATCGGATTTGAAGATGGACATAGAAAGTCTTGCTCTGCAACGCTTTTTAAAAATACATTAATACTAAAAACATTGTAGAACTGATAATTTTTCATGTCAAAAGTACTTTTTAGCTCTTTGGCGGAACATCACATGGGCTAAAGAGGATATGAGCCCTTGTTTAAATTACTTCTGTAATATTATGGCCCCCAAATTTTTTAATCTAATTCTAGTCATCATTTATAAATTTTTAGTTCTGGCCTTGTTTCAGATTTGAAAAGTGTTTTTCAAAAGCCGACCTGTATAGTTTTTAGCTTCTTTTAAAATTACCTTTGGATAAAATTACTCATTGTCGTTGTTTATATCACTAATTCTTCTATATTTTTTAAAAACAATGTTTACAATAGGCATTCTATATACTTAAAAGCATTTTTTTGTTGCCCTTCCGATTTTTGGGGCTTCGTCATAACTAATTCGAACCAACCTGCGTCGCACATCTAACTTTGGTGGGTAAGCTTCTCAGTGAGGATTTTCTGCATACGCAATGTCTCGAACTCGAGACCTGCTTAAGCGATATCACGCCACTTACCACTTGGACCAACCCTCGTCGGTTAAAAGTACTTTTTGACAATAATACCAAACAATCTAAAAATATTTTTGATTATCACTTCTCAAAAGTACCTTCTCACTGTACTTCTAAAATATAATGTTAAACTGATCCTTAATACTCTTACAATATAGGCAAATTAAGAAAAGTTATAATTATATTTTTAAGAAGCTTTTTTAACAGTCAATTTATAGAAATATTTATTGTTACATATAAGAAATTTTTTAAATAAAATAAATAGATTTTACTCCACAAGGAAAATGAAGATAGGATGAGGATAACACATAATTTAAATGTTTGGATCCTAAAACCTAGTATTTTCTATTAGTTGAAGGTGTAAGAAATAGAGTTGCTTGGTCCCCAAGCTGGCATATCTCTCCCTTTTTCATGTTATGGTCTAACAAAAACCATGCTATTTTCTTCCCCATGTTAATAGAATTTTATTGATCATGATATGGACTTAATATCGATGAGAATTTTAAGTTTGATTTTCTATAAAATAATATATTTGAAATAAATTATCTATTTTATCTTTGTAAAAATTATAGGGTAAAGTACACCAATGGTTACTAAACTTTTAGGGTGCGTTTATTTTGGTCACCAAACTTTTAAAATTTTCATCGGGACACTAATCTTTTATTTCGTTTTTATTTTGACCCATTTGTTATCTCTCGTTAAAAAATACTGACATTATCCATTAATTTTTCTTTTTTTCAATAAAATAATATATTTTGAGTCGTATAATTAAACCATCTACGTCATCATCTTTTCTTCGCCAAATCTCTTTCTTCTTCTTCTCCAAATAGCTTCTCTCACCAAAACCAACGTCAACTTTACCCACTGCCATCATCATCATCAACATCTACGGCTTCCTTTAAACCAACAAAAGCGTTCTTTCCCCTATACTAAGCTATATTTACTGTTCTAACCTAAACTTTGCTTCTCTTTCCTCTAATTTTTTCCCGAGATAATTCTTATTTGATTATGGAATCCGAGTTTACATAAAAAAAAAGATGACCGAAAGAGATGGGTTAGGCTGAGAATATGCGTTGTAACTTTTGGTTGTGGTGATGAAACTTTTATGAGAGGCCTTGACTACGATCGTCCCAGCAAAGCTGCAGATTGACTTATTAAAAAATCAAATCCTCCATTGACGAGCTCATTAAGCTTTCTCTATGGAACCCTTTGAACACAGTAACTTCAATTAAGAAACCCAAAAACCAAGAATACCCAAATGCATCAACAACAACGGCCGATGATGTTCACATCAAAAACGAAGTTCAAAGTCTTGAGCAACAAGAGATGAGAGATAGCATGGTAGCTTTTTTTTTTTCTTTCATTGAGAGCTTTTAGTGAGACGAGGAGCCATAGTCACTATCTACGATTATTTCTTCAGTCATTTTTTGATCCAATTCTTTTGCATCATCACCATGAACACCAAGCTACTGCAGCTCAGGGACACAATAGTGAACCCGTTTTACCACCATTAGCTGGTTTTGATGGATCAAATGCTGGATGGGAGCACCACCAACAAAATTCGGTGGAGACTGGGAGGTTTGAGAGATTGTTTGTTGCTGACTGCAGTCACAGTTGTAATGGCAATGATCTTTTTGGCGCTTCGTCACAACAACCATTGCCACTGACTTTTGGTCAAAACAAAAAGTTTTATTCTTAAGAATAGGAAGAATGAGATTTTGGAGAAGAAGATGATGACGACATTTAATTAGAAGTGTAAATATATTATTTTATTGATGAAAATAAAAATTAACAGATCATGTCAGTATTTTTTAATGGATGATAACAGAAGAGACCAAAATAAAAGTAAAATAATAAATTAGGTGCTCTCAATAAAAATTTTAAAAGTTCGGGGACCAAAATGAATGCGCCATAAAATTTCGGTCACCACTGATGTACTTTACCCAAAACTATATTAAGAAGATTAAAATTATGAAACTATGAATTTTAAAAAATTAATATTTATCATTATAGAAGAATAAAATTATAACCGGTTTCAATTTTTCAATATATACTAAACAATTTATGTTGTAAATTTTGTATTTATAAAATTCAATACTTAATCTCTTAATTTACCAATCAAAACCTAATGGAAGAATTTAATTGTACTATATTGATTGATTTTGAAAAATGATATAGTAATCAAAATTATTCATAATTTTAAAATGATTAAATCAGATATAATTAAGTTTAGATACATCTAAACCCATATATTTTTAATAATTTTTATTATTTATCAAATTGATATAAATATTTATATATAATACTATTTCTGTCACGTATAATAAAATCATACATTTTGTAATAGATGATCATAGATTGGGTTAGATTTTTTAGTCAGCCCACACCGAAAATTAAAAGCTTTCACCCAAACCCGAATTCGATATTTGGAGATATTTCAAGCAATCAAATTTTAGAAAATAAATTTTTTAACTCGACATGATCCGACACATAAAAAATAACTTTCATTTGACAATTATCTCTCTCTCTATATAAAAAATTTATATTATCACCTCAAGTTCGAGTATCTTTCACCTTAAAATCAAATTTAACCCAACACATGAATTCATTTCTTTTCAAAAACACCCAATCTTTTATTTAGATCTTGTCAAAACTCTTCGAATTCGAATAATTTGATTGTCCCCAATTAAAAAAAATCAAAATGAAAAAATACAATGAAAAAGGATGAAAATTATACGAACAATAAAAAACAGGCATATTTAAATAAAAACCATTTTTAAATAATTTATCAAAAAACGACCCACTGCAAACATTATTTAAAAAATAACCCTTTTTAATTCAAGAAAGATAAACTCACGTTCTGCAAAAAATGAGTTTCGAATTCACATCTTACAAAAAATGAATTATGTATCAAAAAGGCGATAAATTATTTTTTTCTTTCTTATCAAATTATTCAATACAAAATTCATGTTTCGTAAAAAGCAAATTTTAAACTCGCTTTATATAAAAAATAAATTTATCCAAAACAAAGGATTTAGGAGTTATTTTTTCAAATAATGGTAGCTGGTGGTATTTTTCCAATAAATAATTTTAAAAAGTTTTTATTTAAAAAATGCCACAAAAAAGGCAAAACAAAACACGCGCGGTATCTAAAATAGTAAAAGAATAATATTTGTCTTTTAAAAAAAAGAAGGAAATATTTTTTTGCTAAAGAAAAGAAAGAAAATATTTTTCCCTGTCTGCCATCAACTCCTTAAAGTAGAACTCCTTTCCTTCCTTTCTTCTCACCTCCCATTTCCTTTCTCGCCGGGAAATACAAAGCAAAGCAGTTTCCGGCGACCTCAACACCATTGTCACCGTTGTTCTTCACCGTCATCTTTTCATTTCTCTCAACCTTCATCATCCACCAGCTTCAATACAAACAATGGGCTAAAAATCTCTCTCCTTTATCCATAACAAAGTTGAACGTCCCAATCCTTTTGTTCCTGTTTTTTCCATTTGGGTTTATCTTCAAACACACGATGATCACCGGAACCGACCTTTACCACGTCCTCACCGCCGTAGTACCACTCTACGTGGCCATGATCTTAGCCTACGGCTCCGTGAAATGGTGGAAAATCTTCACCCCGGACCAGTGCTCCGGCATCAACCGCTTCGTTGCTCTCTTTGCTGTACCCCTCCTCTCTTTCCATTTCATCTCGACCAACAATCCATACACGATGAACTTGAGGTTCATAGCAGCTGATACACTTCAGAAAATCATAGTATTAGTTGTGTTAGCAATATGGTCCAGAGCCAGCTCCAGAGGCTCATTGGAATGGTCCATCACTTTGTTTTCACTGTCAACGCTTCCCAATACTCTGGTTATGGGAATCCCTTTGTTGAAAGGGATGTACGGGGAGTTTTCCGGGAGCTTGATGGTCCAAATCGTGGTGCTCCAATGTATAATTTGGTACACATTGATGTTGTTTCTGTTTGAGTATCGAGGAGCTAAGCTTTTGATCGCCGAGCAGTTTCCGGACACCGGTGGGTCTATTATTTCGTTTAAAGTTGATTCCGATATCATTTCGCTCGACGGGAAGGAGCCGTTGCAAACCGATGCCGAGGTCGGGGAAGATGGGAAGCTTCATGTCACGGTTCGGAAATCAACTAGTTCGAGGTCGGAGATCTTTTCTCGACGGTCACATGGGCCGAACTCCGGCCTTTGGTTAACCCCGAGGCCGTCGAATTTGACCAATGCCGAGATTTACTCACTCCAGTCATCGAGGAACCCGACACCGAGAGGTTCCAGTTTCAACCACACTGATTTTTATGGGAAGAACATGAGCAATGTGAGTCCGAGGGAATCGAGCTTTGCGAACTTGTGGTTTGATGAAGAGAATGGAGTTGGGGTGTTCGGTAATAATCCTGTGAAAACAAATGGTGGCACATACCCTGCTCCGACTAGTGCTGGGATATTCTCTCCTGTTACCAAGAAGGCGGCGAATGGAAGTGGTGGTGGTGGTGATGGTGGGAAGGATTTGCATATGTTTGTTTGGAGTTCAAGTGCTTCTCCGGTTTCGGAAGGCGGGATTCATGTCTTTAGAGGTGGAGATTTTGGCAATGATCATAGTGGCTTAGCTCACCATAAAGGTATAATCTTTAATCACCATGCTTGCAATGTATTAGTTGTGGTTTTGGTCATTTTGGTCTTTTATTACATGTTCTGTTGTATTGGTTGGGATTTCTTGTCTTTTACTACATGATCTGATTGTGTTTTGTCTTGTGAGGGAACATCAAGCTTTGTGTTTTGTCAGTTTACAACACTAAACCTTAGCCTTATTTGTTAATCGGATGGTTTGAATGTTTATTGGGGTGACTGTATTTGTCTTGTTGAATTGATTGGGATTTGCTTTTTCTCCATTGTGGAGCCATTTGGTGCTTTGTTTTGTTTTGGTTGTATTTGTCAATCATTTGATAAGTTGATGTTGTTTTGATTTTCATGTTTAGATTTTGATGAGTACGGTAGAGACGAATTCACCTTCGGTAATAAGCCGGTAACGAATGGGGTTGACCGTGAAGGACCGGTGCTTGCCAAGCTTGGTTCGAGCTCCACAGCTGAACTCAACCCAAAGGCCGAGCCGAAGCCGACTGCTATGCCTCCTGCTAGTGTTATGACCAGACTCATACTCATCATGGTGTGGCGGAAACTAATTCGGAACCCCAACACTTATTCGAGTTTGATAGGACTCACCTGGTCTCTCGTTTCATTCACGTGTGTAACACTACTACGTGAAATGTGTTCTGATAACCATATTTGCCTAAATCCACATTCGATTTCATTAGTTTTTTCTATTGCATTTGTGCAGGTGGAATATTCAAATGCCAGCTATAGTTGCTCGTTCTATATCCATCCTCTCCGATGCCGGTCTTGGAATGGCCATGTTTAGCCTTGGTAAGTTGATTCCGACTCTTGGAAAAACAGATGTTTTCAGAATTTCATTTTTCGGTTCGGAGTTTTTCTCAAGTTGATCTGTTCATGTAGGTTTATTCATGGCACTTCAGCCAAGGATAATTGCATGTGGAAAGACAATAGCTACCTTTTCCATGGCTGTTCGGTTCCTAACGGGTCCTGCAGTCATGGCAGCTGCCTCGGTGGCTGTCGGCTTAAGAGGTGTCCTTCTACGCATTGCTATCGTGCAGGTAACATCTGTTCCGATTATACATCTACTCTTAAATATGTATAATCTCGAATCAGAATCTAAACCGTTTCGAGTTTTCAGGCAGCTCTTCCACAAGGGATTGTTCCGTTCGTCTTTGCAAAGGAGTACAATGTTCATCCTGATATACTAAGCACAGGGTAAGTTATACTAATGTTTAGCAATTGGTGTAATTATAGTTTTAGTCCCTGTACTAAGCTGAATCCATAATTCCATTCAGGGTCATATTTGGGATGCTGATTGCTCTTCCTATAACACTGATTTACTACATTCTACTGGGACTTTGAAGAAGCTGCATCAAGGAAGGAACAAAAAAGACTAATTTAACCCCCCATCATTTTGAAACATTGTTTTGTGGGACTGATCTGTGATGTTCTGATCTTTTTAACAACAGGGAAACATGCTGGGATTAGCTTTTTTCATGTGTTTTTTGTCTTTGATTTTGCTTTTGTGTTACCTTTTGATGAAAGCACAGCATGATTGTAGTTCAGTTCAGTACATTTTGATGGTAAAACAAAATTGAAAATAATATATGTTCAATGGAATCTCTATGGTGGGGAGAAGGTAAAAATCCCTCGCATTATTTCAGTGTAAATTGTTTTTTTAGTCCTTGTATCATTCATTTTTGAAATTCGGGGATTGAATTAAAATATTGTCAAACTCAGGGACTGAAATGTTGTTTTGTCCCATGCATAAAGGTCGTTGGAAAAAGTGAAAATGTTTTACCTAGCCAGACAAAAAAGCTATTTGTAATAAAAGGGCTGTCGTCTAAAAGGGGCAGCCAGCTGTTACTGTAGACCGGGTTTTTGTCTGTGAATCGGAATACAATTTCTTGGTTCGGTGTTGAAAAAGTTGTCATGGTCTGTACACCATAGCTGTCTTTAGGTTAGGTTTTGGTTCAGGTTAGGTCGGATCTCTGGAGAACCTATCAACTTAGACTTGTGCCATTTATGTTACTCTTTTATTTTTATATGTCGTGTAAATTTTATACAAATAGATTAATATATAATATTATTACTTAAATATTAAAAATCATATTAAACTTCATCTCTCTACAATTATAATAGAATAAAAATATTAAATTAAAATAACACTAAAAATATGAACATACCAAGACGGATTTGATTTAATTATTTATATATATATATATATAAACACATAAGCTATGAAATTTATATTTTGACTCACTCAAAACTTAAATAATTTTGTATAATGTTGATGTTATACGTAAATCTAAACTGATTCGACCCATAAATATCCAAATACTAACTAATATTCTTACATAATAATACGTATTTACATATAATATTTAATAACATATTAACATTTTAATTATGGTAATTTATTTTCTATTTTTTTACATAAAAGATAAACCAAATTATAAAAATAAAAACTGGGTGAAAATAATAGGATTGAGTTAGATGGGCCGTAGCAGCTTTGTCTTGGGCCGAAAAGATCAAACGAAGTACAATTAAAGAGAAAATGTTGGTTAATCATTAGTCATGTATGGGCGGAATTAGTAGTTGCTGAGGGTTTGATCTTAATTTTGAACACAAAGTAATATTAAAAATTTATGATCAATACCAGCGTAGGTTGGTCCAACTCAGTTCAAGTGATAAGTAATTTGGTACCGCTTAAATAGGTCTCGAATTTGAGTCACTATATATGCAGAAAGTCCTCGTTGGGAGATTCATCCAGACACCCACCAATGTTATGTATATGACGCAGTTCGATCTGAATTAATCAGATCACGCTAAAAGCTATAAGGACAACAAAAAACAGTTTGTGATCAATGTCTATTTTGATATGGCTCAATGGAAATTGAAAAGCATAAGAATAATTCAATCGACGTAACTTGGCATTTTCCATGTTTTTTTCATTGAAAAATTTTATCGAATAATTATAATTTCATATTACCAAACGTGCTTTTGATTTCAAATTAATGAATTATTAAAATTTTCACTAAATTGAATCTTTTACTTGCCATCTTTATTGTTTCAAACACTCTCACCTTATCCGATATTTTTTAATACTTAATGTGATTTCATTGAAAAATTATTACATGAATCCTTTTTACCGTGTCACCAATGGTCCAAACCTATTCAAAATTTTCACATTAATATTTATTTTCATGTCACTTATACATGAGAAAATCAATTAATTAAAATGTTGCCAAAATTACACCAAACTTTCCCCATTTATAACCCTTTCATTTCTTTCAATTCTTTACCTTTCCCAATGAAAATAATTTTCTCCGACTCCCCAAATCATGTAATTTATAACCCTAAACCCTAGTCATGTAATTTAGTTAGGTTTAGGGTTTAAGTTTATGGTGTAGGGTTACAGTTTAGGGTTTAAGGTTTAGGGTCAGAGTTTTTGGGTTAGGTTTAGGATTTAATTTTAATTAATGCAAAGGTAAAGAATTGAAAGAAATGAAAGCGTCATAAATGCGGCAGGTTTGGTGTAATTTTGACAGCATTTTAATTAATTGATTTTCTTATGTGTAAGTGACATGAAAATAAATATTGATGTGGAAATTTTTAATAGGTTGGGATTATTGATGCTATGATAGAAATAGTTCATGTAATAATTATTCAATTTCATGATAGTATATGTTAAGTTTTTAAAACTTAACAGAATTCATTACATCTTACAAGCAAAACTGCTAAAACTCGAGTCTCCTAAAAATAACAACATTCTCTTATCTATTGTAACCGTTCCTTAGATTTGTGTCCTATAAATTTTAATATGACAACAAAAAAGTAAATTCAATGTGATTAGTGCTTGAAATCATTATTTTTTTACAACTCTTAATTTTAATTATACTTAAAGGGAAAAAGAAAAAAAAAATTATGGAAAGAAATGAGTATTCCTAATGGGTTTAGAACTCAGGTCTTAGTAAAACGAGAAAATAGAGATAAACAATTCAACCAACCAACCTAACATGCTTACTTGAAGTCATTATTCTTTTCCTAATTATTATGCATGTACTTTAATGTATATCTATCCATTAACTTTTCATGTTACATGTTAACTGTTAATTGTTTACTTTATATAATGCTTCTCAATAATGTTCAAAACAAATTTCTTATCCTTACAAATAGTATTATTTAGCTTAATCCATGATTTGGTTTTTAAATTATGTTTTTTATCCTTATTTTTCTCTATTCTAGTGTTAAAAAACGACCAATAAAAATATGATAGGTTCTAATAAAAATTATTTGATGAACTCGGCTCATCACATCATCCGTGATCTTATCGAATAAGATCCATTAATTTTATTTTTTCAAGGTGAATCTTCACCTCTTTTCTACGTGTAGATAAGAAGTAAGTACTTCATTGGAAGTTGCTTTGATTTGGATGAATTTTATTGGCTGAAATCACGAATAAAAAGTAAATATAATTCAAACTCGAATCGAAAACAAAATTATATTGTTTTTGTAAGGATTTTACAAGATATCGATACATCATTTTAAATAAGTATCATGACACCTTTACTTTCGGCTGGTCATGATGAAGTTATCAAAAGGTACAAATATTTCTATTTGATTCCCATTTAGTTAGTCAAAAGAAAGGGTTGAAACTTGAGATTAATTAAATTTTATTAAGGAAAATCAGTATGGACATAGAAATTATTGAATTTAGTCAAGTCCATTTTGTATATAATTAAATTTAAATGAGATTTTTAAATATTAAATATAAAACGCACTTCGAATATTTTATTATTATCTATATTTATACTGGTAATTAAAATTTTGAATAAATTGTGTGTCACGAGTTAACCAGACAATAACTAAATTAAAAAAATATTAAATTATATTTATTTTTAATCATCATCATCCAAATTAGTCCTAATGCCAACAAGTACTTAAATTATATGAAATTAAAAAATTAAAAATAAAATAAACTAGAGTGACTAGATTGGAATTTTAGAGTCTCGAAGTCAGATAACTTGTGAAAAATTAACTAACTTTTAATCATTATTTATTTTTAAAAAAATAAAAATCTAAAACCTTTGATAAACTTTTAGAGAGGCATGGATATTTTACATTTTAGCTCTTAACATTTAGTTTTATTTAGATTATAAACCTTTAATTTTATTAAATTATATCATTCAATTTTCATTGTTAATAAGTTATGTCCTTATACCAACACAATTATAGAATTATAACGGAAGTTGGAATTAACACTTCTACTTAATATATTATTATTATTATTAAGAAATTTAGTTATTTTTTCTTTTGAATTTATTTTAAAAGATAATTAAGAAAATCAACACATAAAATTAATTAAACGATAAATTAAACATTATTTGATGGTTTTATATGAAAGGATTTAAAATAAAAGTATCAATTTCACTTTTTTCATTATAACTACTCAGTTGTGCTAGTATATTTATTAACTATAAAAGTTAAAAAAGTAATTTAATTAAATTAAAGGTATGTTATTTAAATAGAAGTGGATCTAAGTTCAGTGATTTAAAACGTAAATTACTCGAAAGACAGTGCCATTTTAACCTTACAAAAATTATACTCCAAAGGTAGGAAAAACGTGCAAAGAAAAACATACACCATTTTAATTTTATTATAAAAGATGAAGACCTATTAAACAAAACAACACAAACTCAAATATTCAAACCTTCAAAAATCTAAATAGATAGGGAAAAGAAAAAGAAGAAGACACGGGTAACAATCGCTTGGTCAAAGATTCGCGACGCTGAACATTATAGACAACTAAATAAAAAAAAACTAAAAAGAAAATTGCAAAAAAAAAACAAACTAAACGACTGCATTGATTAAAATTTTAGTTTTACCATGTTATTAATATAAGTAGCGTACTAAATAATATTTAAAACAAACAAGTCTACATGAACCCAACAAGTGTCTCAGTGAAAAAACGGACGGAAACATGGGATCAAATCGCTTTGTCTATAAGATATATGTGTATTGTCAAAGGGTTAAGAATATGTACGAACAGATACTACAGTGTAATCATCTTTAGACTAATAAAAAAACAAATCTACATACCATTTCTATAATGAATGTATAAATCAATATATTTTAGTTTTATATTTGTTTTAAAGAATTAAGTTCACAAAAGTTATAGGCCTTGTTTGAAAAATAGTGTTTGAGGTAATATTAGAGGTTTGAGCTAATATTAGAGGTTTACTCGGTCAAACATGCTAATTTAGATATTTGGTAAATAGCAGATTGAGGTGAGACCTCTAATTTTGAAAAAGCTGCTAATATGAGATTTTTAAGATTATAGGTTTTTGACATAGGAGTTATAAAGACCCTTTTACCCTTAACAATTATAAAAAATCTCCAAATAACCTAAATTTAACATTTTCTATTTTAATTCATCATTCTCGCGTATTTACATTTTGACATTTATAAATTAATATTTTTTTATAAAAAATTTCAAATAACCTAAATTTAATATTTTCTATTTTAATTATTCACCCCACGTATTTACATCGTGACATTTGTAAATTGATATTTTTTCTTTTTATTCTTACATATTTATATTTGTATTTAAATTTAATAATTAATTAAATTATATTAAAAAATTATATAAATAATAAATTAATATATAGATATTTCAAATATGCTTAGTAATGTTATATTAAAAAATTATTTTTCATAATCTAATCAATATACAAAATATTGTTAACTAATAAACTATTCAAACAAGTATCGAATATAGTCATGTCCTTATATGTTATTTTGCTTGTTTAAATAGTCAAACAACTATTAGCTATTAGTTAATTTTACCAAATACTTTTATACAATCAGCTAATGCAATCAGCTAATTGAATCCACTATTAGCTATCCACCAATTGTCAAACAGGGCCATAAACTCATGAAATTAACATCTCATGGGAGCATTATATTATCTAATAAATACGAGATTAGTCATGTATTTTTTTAATGATCTAAAGGTGATTACAGGGTAGTACCTGTTAATACATATTCTTAACCTTTTGACAATGCACATACACCTTGTAGATAAAGTAATTCAAATTCGTGTCTCCTAGGATAAACATCATCTGTTTTTCTACTGGGACACTTGTAGGGTTCATTAGTTATGTATTTCTAAAATGTATTAATTACTAATACTCTAACATTGTTGTCGTTAGATAATACTGTCAAATAAAATAATTTTATTTCAAAACCTTATATTATTATTGATTGAGTATAGTTTGATTGATATTATTGTTGGTATAATATGAAATCGAATATGAAATTGAATATGTTTAAACGTTTAATATCCTCCTATTTATGGGTGATAATAAATATGGATAATATAAAGGTTGTACACTAAGTGTTCAAAATCTTACATTACAAAAATTAATATTACATTATATGAACCAAACACGACAATTAGGGGTGAGCGTTCGGTCGAGCCGAGTCGAGTCAAAAATTTTTGAGTTATTCGAGTTTACGCGTCATATTTTGCAACTCAAACTTTATTTGATTTTTTTATTCGAGTCGAGTTTTCGAGTTCCTATAAATATTTAATTGTAATTATTTATCATGTTATAGTACGGTTTGATTTCAATTTAAATTACTTTCTCTAATCATATAAGATATATATATATATATATATATATATTTCTTCATATTTTTTCATATGTTGCAATATTTCTTCATATTTTTATATATTGGTATATATATAATAAAAAATTAAGGGACTCGTCTCGAACTTAAAAATAAATCCATTAATTACTAAAAATTTCGAGTTATTCGAGTTTCTATTTTACAACTCAAACTTTATTTAAAAAATTTTCGAGTCGAGTCAATACGAGTATTTTCACCTCGAGTCGAGTCGAGTTATCCAATTTTTTAGAATCGAGTTTTGCTCACTCCTAACGACAACATAAAACAATCCAATAAAATTTACTAGTTTTATTTATTTACATAAAAGATATTGCGGTTGTCATTGCAAGTCATTTTATAGACCCCACATGGAGAAATTCATCACTAGCTCTCCACTAATGAAAATAATAAAATAAATAAATAAATAAAACAACACTCTCGAAATCAGATAATTCATGAAAAATTAACTAACTTTTAATCATTTTTTATTAGGTAAAATACACAAATGAGCACTAATCTAACTAAAACGATCTTTTTAGCCACTAAAATTTCAAAAATTATGAAATAGGCATCATATTTATCAAACATTATAAGATAGTCACTACACTTTATCAAACCATTCCAGAATAATATTTAAACTTATCAAACCATTACAAAATAGTCGTTAAATTTATTAAAATTTATCATTATTCTATAATATATAGCTAAACATTTTACAACAGTTCGATAAATTTTATGACCGTTTTATAATTTTTAAAACTTCAATTAGCAAAAAGATATTTCACCATAATCTAAAAAATAAGGACTACTTTTTCTTGAGAGATCATTATAAATATATTAAAACCCTAAGGACAAAATCCCACCGAAAGCATTCGTTTGAAAACATTTTCATTTCACTTCCAACTTAGAGAAAAAACACTTTTTTAGTCAAACAAAAACACCCATCATCATCTTCATTCGTCACTTACCCGAAAAAGATCATGCAACCGGAGAATTTCGAGCTCTACCGGTTTCTTGCCCAGAACGGCGTCGGATCATACGGCGGCGTCGGTGGCTTCCCAACCAGTTCGGAGTTTCCGGTTATGCAAAGCTTCTCTAGTTCCTCTACGTACTACCCTTTGGAGATGTCCGGCGTTACTAGTGAGACGACGGCGCAGGATAAAGCTCTTGCCGCCTTGAAGAATCATAAGGAGGCGGAGAAAAGGAGGAGGGAGAGGATTAATTCTCATCTCAACCGGCTTAGAACCCTTCTCCCTTGTAATTCTAAGGTACTAATATATATATATATATATATGATAGGCTTGAACTTGTTCATGTTTCTCTTCGTTTTCTTGGTGGAATTTTGATTTCGTTTTTGGTGTGAAAATATTCTTCTTTTTTCCATTGTCGACTGCCTCCTTTTTCTTGGAAGAAGAAGGTGGAAAATCTTTTGTTTTTATTTTACTTTTGAGGTAAGTGTTTGGATTAGTTTTTATCTGGAAATGCATGGTTGAACGTTGATTTTTTCTTTCTTTGCTGTGATTTGTTGACTGTTTGTTTCTTGGGAAAAATAACAGTAGACGTGGAAAATTGCGACTACGGGACGATGGATTTCTTTTGACTACGGCCCACGAAAAGCAAACATTTTGCTAAATGACTTGACGTTTTCCTAACACAATTATTTGTAGTCGTTTCAGTGTTTTTATCATTCAAAATCTATCTCTCTCTCTCGCGCGCGCTATATAAATTGTGGTTTTGGTCACGGTGTTACGAACATTATGTCACGATATTTTTAAATTACGGTAAAAATGATGATTTTGAAAATTGTTATGATGAAGACGTTAATATTGATCCAATTTCATATTTTTTCAGACAGACAAGGCTTCACTTCTAGCAAAGGTGGTACAACGAGTGAAAGAACTAAAAGAACAAGCTCTCGAAACGATCGAGCTCGACAACTTACCGTCCGAAACCGACGAAATCACCGTACTTTCATGCGATTACTCTGACGATGGGAGATTAATCTTCAAGGCCTCGTTTTGCTGCGAGGATCGATCCGATCTCTTGCCGGAACTAATCGACATCCTGAATTCCCTCCACCTGAAGACCCTGAAAGCCGAGATGGCAACGCTCGGGGGACGAATCCGCAACGTTTTGATCGTAGCCGCCGACAAGGATCACAGCATCGAATCAGTCCAGTTCTTGCAGAACTCGTTGAAATCTCTGCTGGAACGTTCGAATCCGAGCGATAGGTCGAAAAGGAGACGAGTGTTGGATCATAAGATGACAGTGCAATGAATTATATGTTATCATAGCCATTGTTTGAACATTTCATCTTCAACCTTTTTTTCATTTTTAAGAGTGAGCTATGTTTTTGTTTTTAGGGTTTCACATGCATTTTGATTTCATGGCGAGTTTAGGGTTTATCTTGTTTTTTTTGGGGGGGGGGACCAGAAAGAAGTCTTTGTGTGTTGTAGAATTGTGAGGGTATTTTAGTACCAACTTCTGTGTTATATAAATGGAAAAATTATGGTTTTAATCCTTGTACTATATACTTCATTTATGAATCTAATCTCTAAGTTTTAATTTACTATTGCTTAATTATAGTACTATTATTAATGTCATGACATTCTTTATCGTATAAAACAAAATTAAGGTAAGAGACAACTTTGTCCTAAGGGATTTGTGAATTGTGCCATCAAATTTAATCGAACACATATATATTCTTATACTCGAATAGAATGATAAAAGAAGTCAATATTATTATTTCGATTAAAAAATTCTCCAACGGTCAATATTAGAATATTTTTGTTAGTGCTAGTGATTAATAGATAAAACCAAAGATTTTGTTTAGATGATACTATAAAATTACAAAATTATGCAGTACTTGAATCTAGATCAATTAAGAAATGAATTAAATTACACAAAAAAATGTACATGCATGGTAACTACAATCTCACTTACATAAATAGGAACAAAATTTCTCTGCTCATTTTTTGTGTCATTTTTTATGTCTCAACACTAAAAAATTAAACAATACAATATAACCCTAATTTCTAAACTCTAAATCATATCTTAAACTTTAACCCTAAACCCTACATCCTATAAACTAAACCCTAAACACTAACTATAAACTTTTGAGTTTTTCATTATTTTCATGTTGACAGTCATAATAAACACGATACGAAGGTAAAAAAAACACATCTAACAGATAATTGATAGTAAATTTTTACACAACTATTGCTTTAGAGTTTCCTCAAAATATGGTCTTTCTCATTTTAATTCTCGAAATATTGCATTTGCTACATTACTCTAGAAGTTAGATTCAACAGAATCTGACTTTGAACAGTAAATTCCAAAAAAAACATAAAGACTGGTTCATGAAGATTCGACTTCAGGCAATTTTTAGGGTTTTTTTTGGAAAAATACTATTCAAAGTCGGATTATGTTGAATCCAACTTCTAAGATACTGTAATAAATGTAATATTTTGGGAATTAAAATAAAAAAAATCATATTTTAAGAAAAAAAAATTCTAAAGCCATATTTGAGTAAAAATTCTTATTGGTAGTATGAGATTTAGATTTGAGAATCTTCAGCTAAAAAAGGGGTGATGTTGGAAGGATCAAACCCAATAATCTGAAATTAAATATGGGAAGTTAATTGGTTGGTGTCGTTTAGTTTGTAAAAAGCATGTTTTTGTGTGAGTTTCAATGAGGTGGGAAGATCACGTATTTTGTCTATAATAATAATAATAATAGGGTAAAAATTTGATACACAGACTGTGTAAAACTAATTCTACACAAACTTGTGTATTTACACTATAAAAACTCAAATCTTAAATTTCTAACTCTAACCCTAAAAAATTAAACCTTAAACCCTATACACTAAATTCTAAATACTAACCTTAAATTCTAAATCATACAACCTAAACCCTTAAACTTTAAACTCTAAACTAAATTCTTAATACCTAAAACTAAAAGGCACGTGTAAACTAAAGTTTACACGGCCTGTGTATCAATTTTTTTTTCATAATAATAATAATATAGAAGTATATGTTTTTATCACGTTCAGGGCAGTGGTACTTCCTTCACTGACCATTTTGTTTTCTAACACCCTGTTTGGAAAGGCAGAAACACATTGGTCGAAAGAAAAAGAAAATAATTTCTTCAAGGATTCTGTTTGCATTCAAACTCGGATTTTTATGTTTTAGAATCTCGACAATCTTTTTCGAGAAGGAGCAAACACTGTTTGGAGATCGAATTCAGAATCAATGCCGAATGGGTATCGAATTCTTTGATATCGTATTCGTAGTTAAGTCGATCTCGATAGTCGAATTTAGGTTATATGGTTTTAGTATTGTGTTTATATTTAATAAGAACATAATATTTTTAAGTTCAAATATAAATATAAAACAACACCAATAATCAGTTAGTCTAATAAAATAAGACATTAAATCCTTTAAGCAATGTCGAAGATTAGAATATTGACATTGTGAGTAGAGCAACTAAGTTAGAAAGGTCACACGGGTTATATTCATAATGGATGTATGCAGTATCTGATTAAAATTAATTAGTGAATAAATTGTGTATTGATTATTATAAAAAAATAGTTATCATAAAATAACTTTTTTGCCATTTTGGATTTGAATTTTATTTTGTGGGCTTTTAGGGTTCAGTTACATATTTTATTTTCGGCCTTATAGTCCAAAAAGGCAAGACCTTTTCCAATTTCCATCATAGTCATCATTTTTTGATATTTCAGAAAATGATTTTCTTTTAAAAAATAATCTCATGGCAGAAAATCATACATAATAAAAGAGATAAATTAAAAAATATATTTATAATAATAAATATTCGTCTTACGGTTCATGTTCGAAAAAAAACAAAATTATAAATGTTAGAAATAGATAAATAAAACATAAATTACTAGTGGTCGAATTGTTTGTTAGCGTCGATCAAATCAATATAAACGGTGAGTGAGTGTAAAATAGAAAAAAAATTGAAAAATCTATATAAGAGAAATATATATTTTAAAATTTGATTCGACTCGACTTTAAATATAATTTTAATGATTAAATAAATTAAGACGTAACATGTGTAAGTTGAAGCAATAAGAAAACAAAAGAGAAGAGAGGCGTGAATAAAGGGTAGGGTGAGAATGAGAGAGTAAGAAATGATGATGTGGGAGGAAGACAAGTGCAGTGGGAAAAAATGGGCTTTTCTGGTTCACATATTCCGATGGAGAACAGGAAGGGGGACAAAGAAGAAACAAAGTGACTGATGTCGGGAGGACGTGCCATCTCTGCTGGTCTTTGTCTCCCTCTTCCTATTCCACCAAGGAATCATTGCTTCCATGCCACCTCTCGTCTTAAAGTACGTGCCATTCCTCCATTGCTTTCTACAGAAGTTCATTCTACTTTTAACCCCCTTTTTTTCTTGTAAACCAAAGTTACCGACTACCAGGGATGTAAATAAATCTAACTCGAACTAATAAGATTTTATTAGTATTTGTTTATTTATGGTTTAAGTGTTAAATAAGTATTTAAATTATATTTTTTAGATAGGTGTCTAAAGGATTTTCGAGTTAAATATGTGCCTAACGTTTTTAAAATTTTTATTTAGGTACCTTACCGTTAATAACCGTTAAAATAATTATGTTAGCTACTAAAAATGTAATGTTGCACGTTTTATTTATAAAAATATCCTAAAATTATCAAAAATTTTCAAAATAGTCCTCAAATTCCTAAATTCTTAAGTCCTAAATCTCGATCTCAACCGTTGACGTTGTCAATTGTCGACAGAGTGCCCACCACTTTCGTCACCGGACCCAATGATCATTTCCCCTACCTTCTGTCACCGATAGTTGACGGAAGGCGTACCTATCGTCGAAATAAAGTCGAACTCGCGAAAGAAAAAACAAAACGACCGGCCTACGAACGACGTTCGAGTCTTACGGCAAAAGAATGAGGCTTTATTCCATCACTGTCAGCATGATGAACGGCGAGGACAGTGACTGTATTTGGGGATCTAGGTATTTTGGGTTATTTTGTGAATTTTGTGAAATATAAGTTTTTTTTAAGTAAGTTAATTGCGAGGCACTTAAACGTGTAACTTTGAAAACGTTAGGCACCTACTTGGCCTGAAAAATACTTTGAGCACTTACGTAAAAAAAAAGTATAGCTTATGCACTTATTTGACACTTGAGCATTTATTTATTTATTTATTGAGGTGTTCATGTTTGGTTCATATTCGTTTATTTATTTTTAAAGTGTTCATGTTAGTTTGTTTAACATTCATGAAACGCTCGCGAACATGTCCTTGTATATGTCCGCTAACATATTTGTTCATATGTTTGCCAAAATGTTGAAATTACACTGCTAGTTCTTAAGCTCGCTAGGCTTCACAGTGTGAACTCCAAAATTCTCCATGTGTTTAGTTTAGTCCCTACTGTCACTAATATTTGTGATTGTGATTATATCGGTATGTTTGAAAATAACCAAACCACGAATCTAAACTATATCAATTGAATTGGACTTAAACAAAACTGTCGTTTAAAAATTAACTTTTGTTTCGTCCTATAAGACTCAGGTTCGAGTGCTTGTGTACAAGATGTGTGTGCTTTGTCAAAGAATTAAAGAAAAAATATGAATAGATCAAGGACGGACGCATGATTTTATGTTTGCGTTAAACTTATAAAATTTTAGGGGGCGAAAATAAATTTTTTATAGAAAATATATAAAAAATTTCTAAATGATATATGAATTTTAAATTTTTAGGGGGACGGCTGCCCCCTTTATCCCCCTCTGGGTTCATCCATGGAATAGATACTATATTGTAAACACCATAGTATATTAAAAAAAATTGTTCCATTCCGATTTCTTTTAACTAGTTAGGTTCAAATGGGCCTAAATTAAATTGGAATTCATTTGGGCTTATTGTTTAACTGGGCTCAAATTTTAATCACTTTGCAAACAGACCCTTGAGGGATCATTTCCATACAATTTCTAAAATAGGTGGCTAAAGCTTTTAATTGACACCCTCTCCTTCTTATAGGTTGTGGGTTTAAGACCTAGTAAGAGTAAAAATTTTCCCTCCCCTCCCCTCCCCTAATAGTGGACTTACATTGTGTCATTTTATCCATCCATGAGTCGAATGATCTGTCTAAATTAATTAATTTGATTTAAAATAGGTTAAATTTATGTAATAATTTTTCATCTTTAAATCGATTCAAATCATATAAAAAATTAACTCATCATTTTGTTTAAATTGTAAGTGCTAGATACAATCACAAATTACAAAAATACATGTTTGGAAAATATTATAATCATAATTAATATTTACAAAGCACTATCATAAAAAATAATATTTACAAAGCACTACCAGACAAATAACCATACACATATTCATAGCCAAATCAAAATAAACTAGAGAGGGTTTACGCATGGTGGAATTTAATTCGATATAAAATATAGACACGAACTCAGACATAATTTACGTAAAAATAAAAATTAAATCTGAACGTTTTAAAACCTAAGACGAGTCAACAATATCTAGAGCATGTGGTTAAAGCTCTCAATTGACACCCACCTCTCTCTTAGGTTGTGGGTTCAAAATCCAGTAGAAGTAAAATTTTTATTTCCCTCTCCTAAGTAAAAATTGTTAAAAAAAATCTAAGACGAAACCTCATTGGGTCAAACTTCGATTCGTGTCTAGCATTTGAGTGCACTTGAAATCAACGACAGAAGGTGGAAGGGATCAGTGGGGTCATGGTCTCAGAACTATTAATTTTTTTTTAAATTAAGTTGAAATAATGATAAAGTTATTTTTTATCGAAAGATATATAATTCATTATTGACACTTATGAGTTTAAACTTTTTAAATGAACCCATTATATATTGTGAAGTTCCGTCAGTGTCTGAAATTTGATACGAGTGTTAAAAACATTTAATATACGTATAATGTCAAAACTTTAATACACAGATTGTGTAATAAAATAAATTTTACACAAGTCTACATTTTTACATTATAAAACCAAAATTCTAAATTCTTAATCCTAACACCCTAAAACCTAAACCCTAAATTATAAATACTAACATTAAATTTTAAACCATAAAACTTAAATATTTAAATTTAAAACCCTAAATTATAACATTAACTCCTAAAATTAAAAGATTCGTATAAATTAAAATTTACACGGTGTATGTATTAAAATTTTTCTCTAATGCCAAAGGAAAGCATGCCACCTCCCCCATGAAATCTGTTACTGGCCCCATTTCTGGCCCAACATCCATAATCGGACTGACCCACTTGTCCTCCAAGTGCCGACCCGATTACAGTCAATCAAATCTCGCACGTACGAAAGAACTTGTCCGCACGTGTGATTTGCAATCTTCATACTCTGCACTTTAACATTAAATAGTCACCCTCGCTGTCATAGCTTATTCAAACGGAAGATAACCCAAAGAAAAAAATCTAATCAGATTTTCTCGCCGGAATATTCCTTTTCCTCAGGTTAGATTCCTTTTTTACAATTTTTATTTTTATGGATATTTGAATTAGAAATTTATGCGCGCGCGCGTGTTTTTTATATGTTATGTATATATTTTTGGATTGCTGGTTGGACTGTTGTTTACAGAGGACAATGAGTTTACCTGCTGTTTGGTTACCGAGAAAGTAGTGAAAAATTGGTGGGAAATGGAAAGTTGAAGCAATTGTGCATAAAGAACCTGCTTTTGTTCATCTGGCTTATTAGTTATTACTGAGGGGTGGTATTTGATTTGGTTTTGAATGTTGAAAATTGAATAATTAGGTGCTGTTTGGTAAATGGAAGTAATTCTCGTATCTCATTTTGAAGATTACACTTTATTAGTTATTTTTTAATGCAGTAAGGCAATGCTACATTTTTTGGTCATTTGACTACATTAGCTCGTATTTGCTCTCATTTGACTAGAATGAGTTCACTTCCTGTTTGGTCACCGAGAAAGTAAAGGGAAATGGGAGGAAAATGGAAAGTTGAAACAATTGTTTCACTGTGCTAAAGAATCTGCTTTTGTCATATGAGCTCATTTAAGGGTAGCATTTCATGTTCATTGGTTTTGAGTGATAAAAAATGGAATAATTTGGTGCTGTTTGGTGTGATAAGTAACTGCTCAATGCGTTTGGTTTCTCATTTTTGGAGATTACCCTTAATTGGTTATTTTCAATAACATGTAATAGTTAATGCATTCAGGCGATGCTATTTTTCTCATCATTTGACCACATTACCTTATCATTTCTCTCATTTGACTTCAATTAGTTCACTTCCTGTTTGGTTACTAAGAAAGTAAAGAAAAATTGGAGGAAAATGGAAAGTTGAAACAATTGTTTCACTTTGCAAAAGAACTCGCTTTTGTCATCTGACTTTAGTAAAGAGTAGTATTTTATTTTCAAATTTTAATTGGTTTTGAATTTTAAAATTGAATAGTTAGGTGTTGTGGTAAATGACAAGTATTCTCAATGCATTCAGGCAATGCTATTTTTTTTTCATCATTTGACTATATTGCCTTATCCTTTTTCGCTCATTACACTTTGGCATTGGTTAATATACTGATGTAATCTTATGTTTTTGCAGGACCAAACAAAAAAGGCTTAGACTTTGATACAAACAATTTGTTAGTGTTTGTGTGTTGTCATGCACCTTGTTCGTGAAAATCTATTTATTGGGAACATAGGAGATGCTGCTGAAATTTTGCAAAATGGTAGCACAGAGATCACACATATTTTATCTGTCTTGAGCTCGGCGTCGATATCGTTTTTCTCTGAATGGCGTAGCGGTCTCACAATCCCTGCCAAGGAAATTAAAAAGGTTTATGTAGGCGGGTCTGGTGGTGTTGCAGCTCCTGAGGGTCATTCACATGATGATTCTAAGAGTTCTTTGGCACCCGAGAAGCTGTTGTACTCGTTGGAATATGCAGGGAAGGATTTAAATCTGGTGAGAATGGCAGTGCCGATTAGGGACATGGAGAGTGAGAATTTGTTGGATTACCTACTTCCATGTCTTGATTTCATTGATCGAAGCAGAAAAGAGGGATCTGTTTTGGTGCATTGCTTTGCTGGAGTGTCTAGAAGGTACGTGTACATTCTTTAATGTCATCTTCTGGTGCTAGTTGAATAGGCTACTTCACTTGTAATACTAGTTTTAGAACAGATGATTGCATAGAACTTTGGTGAATACCCTTTCTAATCTGGTCATTGAGGAGAAGAGAGGAAATGGTCATATTTTTTTGCCTTCAATTTGATTTGTGTATTTTAATTCTGTAAAAACGGTAGTCAAGTTTTGAAAGTTTGGATTTAGTGTTAGTATCTCTTTTCCCCCCTTCGTGACATAAAATCTTCATATCATTGATAACTGTAGCTATTGAACTTTTTATTGTTTTAGATTAGTATCAATATAGTATGATTTGCCTTCAATTCCTTTACATCAAGCAAGTTGAGGGAATTAACGGCATCAGCCTTTAGTTCAAATGGTTCCAGAAGTTGCATATCGTATATTACGCTCAAATATTTTTTCAAAGTTCCAACGTTTATAAGAAAATTTCTGTAACATTCCTACACTGTAAGAGGTATACCAGTTTGCTTAATTCTCAAGCCTTAAGAATTTACACCTTTCTTTGCATGTTTGTGTGCAGTGCAGCTATAATTACGGCGTATTTGATGAGAACTGAGCAACTAACTCAAGAAGGTTTGAACAAATTTGTTGTTTATCTGGGAATAATGTGGGTCCAAATTTCACACATGCTGGCTGCTATTATTACCTTATCAGCTTAGATGTTAGGATGCAATCTCTCTTTTTCTTTTTGACTGGTGAGATTGAAATGATGTCATATATGATATTTGTATGGAGCTTATACATTATCCTCTTGTTTCTTTTTCCCCTTTCACATTGCTCTTGTTGCAGATGCACTCGAATCTCTAAAGCTAAGCTGTGAGTTCGTTTGCCCTAATGATGGGTTTTTAGAGCAGGTATCGGGAAGGAACACTGTAATGTTAATCTATTTAAATTTTGAGGCATATGATTGTGGCTATATGGTTCTAGTTTCTCAAAGAGTTTCCAATTTGTCCACCATTGCAGTTGAAAATGTTTGAAGAAATGGGTTACAAGGTTGATCACGCTAGCCCGATATACAAGCGATTCCGCTTGAAAGTGTTGGGTACACTCCTCTTCTGAAGTCTGAACATTTTAATTTCATAATGCTTCATCTTTCCTAATATTTCGTAGGATAAGATTCCAATCCCGCCAAACCAAAACAATGTTAATGCTTTTGTATACGATTCTAGCATCTTTAGTTGCAAAACATAGAGACTAGAGAGAAAATCATCGACTTACAGTTAATGATTGAACTCATTGTTAAAAGTTTCATCACAAGTGTATCGAATAATAATCCTTGTCGGGAATTTTGACTGAAAACAAATGAGACATTTTCTTCCACGATTATCATCTTTGAGACGGCCTTCTCTTTATTATGCTTTCAGGTGATTGTTATAACCGTGGAGAAAAAATAGACAGTTCTAAATTAGGTGCTGATCCTGGCTTGCCTACTGGAAGTTCCTCTGTTCTAGAGGCATCTCCAAAAGAAGGTATTAATCGTACTGCATACCGTTGCAAGAAATGCCGAAGAATTGTGGCATTGCAGGAGAATGTTGTTGACCATACTCCTGGCGAGGGTGAAACGTCTTTTGAGTGGAACAAACGAAGAAGTGGTAACCCTTTCAACAAGTCCTCTCAATCTGAGTGTTCATCTGTATTTGTTGAACCCTTGCGGTGGATGAAAATCGGTGAGAAAACTCTCCCATTTATTCATATTTAACCTAATATAAACCCTTTCTGAATCGTTTTTTTATATAAACAAAATTCAACACGGTATACGTTTTTTATTTTATGTATAAATCGAGTCATTGCTCATCTAATTAGGTTTGCATCTACTTGATTGTAAATTGAAGTGATAGTTATGATGATTTTCGATGTCCCGCAGTTGAAGAAGGCGGCCTTGAGGGGAAGTTGTCGTGTGCTCATTGCGATGCTCGCTTGGGTTATTTCAATTGGTCAGGCATCCAATGCAGTTGCGGAAGCTGGGTTACCCCTGCCTTTCAGCTGCACAAAAGCCGCGTCGACATTAGCACGGTGTAGTATTATCTACCATACCTTAAAGCCAAATCACTAGACTGCCGTGTTTCTGATTAGCATATTATAGAATTGGAATTCCCTTGCACAAATTATATGAGATGTTAAAAAAACAGAGCTGTTGAAAGTTGTTCAAAGCTCTGAAGTTTGAGGAACTTGTCTGAATAATTTGAGAGACTGTATAATGAGCAATCTTGCACTCATTTTGTTTTGTTACATCATATGTTTTGTCTTATGATTAGATATGTTCACGGGTCGGGATTTCAGGTCGAGTCAAGTTTAGTCACGTTCGGACTGACAACTTGTTTTTATTAAATTACAGTAGGCTGAGCATTACAATCTCAGAAACAAGGAGGTTTTCTGTTCTACGGGTTTTAGTCTCTTCTCATTAACAACTGAAGGAGAAAAAGGGTTACGAAAAAAAAGTTGGCAATGACCAACTCTAGTTGGATCGACTATCGAGTAATAATGAGCTCGATGCCCTTTAAGCAAGCAGTGCTGGGAAAGCTTCCCCTAAACCAGGCTCCGGACTCGGCTCAACTCTGACCTTAGTCGGGATCTTTGCAACTACCAGACACCGGACCAAAAACAAAAAAGGGTGGGAATGGCATATATTTACAGATGATTGGGGGGGGGGGGGCATAAATATTTCTATTCTAAGACTTGCTTAGGCCAAAGACGTTTCCACATAGAGATCTCTTCTTTGTAAAGCTTTCTAATTCCACCATAAAACCCATCAGCTTCATTGCCTACTCTATGATCTTTCCGGTTTTTCGCCATCTCGAGCTTTCCGGGTACTGCTTGAATTCTAGCATCACTGTATCTGTGTCAACAATCACAATGTTGTTACTTTAAAACTCATGGTTAGTGCATATATTGCCAACTCAATTGGTTCATATAACCACTTTTAAAAATAAGTATTAAGTTCGAGATTGAATCCCGACATCAATAATCTTTCTCCGGTTTCTGAACTGCGGAACTTGATCAAGCGGTTTTTCCTTACCTGTGTATTGACAACGGCAGTGATTTTCATTTCCATCACATGATTCCATATGACCAACAACACCTTACCACCACCCTGCAAGAAATCAAGCTCACATTTGTTACCCTATTGTTTCTAACAAGTAAAAGAAGTCAAGTCCCGGATTCGAGTCCAGTGAACGGAGAAAATATACAGTCTCGAGATGTAATACGACTATCGAAAACCAAATAGCTATGGGAAAAACTCACCATAGGGAAATTCTTTAGTCTTTCTCCATTGGATCTCAATATGATCACCAGGTTTCAAATCAACTAAAGAATCAGAAATGTGAAGATCATATGAACAAGTATCGACCGGTGGTGCCCTCAATCTATCCCACGATATATTCTCCTCCGTCGTCCGCCGTCCGTGAGGCGAGTACCTGAAAAAAAAGTACAATCCTCAAAATCAAGTCCGAGATTTGAATCGTGATCTCCGTCGTGTTTATCGCGATTGCAGAACCAAATTACCTTGCTTGAAAGGTATCAGTCTTGGAAACATAGCTAAGCTTGGCATCATAACAAGATAACATAAACCCAGCATGTTCATTCTGCAAAAAACCAAATCAAAAACACAATCATTTCACTAAATCAATGTGTTAATCAGCACCATTCAAGTAAAAAGTTTTACCTCCCGGTTATAAATTTGCACCGGGAACCAGAATTCGCCGGTTTCAAGAGCCAGATACCGAGCCATGATCGAATCAACAGGCAAATCACTTTTCCTGAGCTGATTTCCACCGTTTTCAGCTCTGGGTTCAAACTTCAAAGCTAAACAGACAAAGAAAAGGGCAGATTTTTGAAACGGAGACGATGAAGCTTGTTTGTTACTTCGATCCAAGAGATTTCTGGGTTTCATTTTTGAAGCAATATGCCATTGTCATTCCCTATAAGCTGAATCCCCAATCACTTTACCCCACTTTCGCTTCTTGTGTTTCTCCCAGAGATGGTCGCTTGTACAACGGTCCCTGAACGAGGAGCAAACTCCGGCCATGGCGCATAGACCAGCTGGTGAAAAGCGGTCCAGAATACATTCGAGGGTCAGCTCAGGCAAGTCCAGCAACGACAACGACGGCGTCGTATTGTGGTCTTCCTTTAGATTCTCCGACGACCCGAGCTTCGTCTTCATCTTCTTCAATGTGGTGATTTGAAGGAAACTGGAGATTCCGAGCTTACACTTTTGCAACAATGGCGGAAGCAATCTCCATTTACAGTGAACAATCCTTTGATGGGTCTTTGAAGACAATGATTTTGATAGAAGAATGACTGAGAAACATGATAATAGTAACAGAAACATTTGGAAAATTTTGAAGCTTTTATGTAAAAAAGAAAGAAAGAAAGAATCAACGAAGAAGAAGAAGAAATCATGCAAAATAGAAATGTTGTTGAAACAAAGAGATAATATCATAGCAGGGGGTATTTATATTGTTCTTTTCATGTTGGTTTGACGTGGTTTTTTCCACTTTGGTTTGATTAATGGTTAAATTATGTTTTTGGTCCTCTCATATTATGTGACATAGTTTATTCATTTGATTTTATAATGTACAAGTCAGTTTAAATAGTTGACACCGATTATTATTTTGATCTAAAATAGTGTTAGAACTTAAAAGTGTGTTTTAAAGAAATATTAAAATTTATGTATAATGCTAAAAAAATATTTTAACATTTAGCTGAAAAGTCGTTTTGATATTTTTTTTAACATTTAGCTGAAAAGTCGTTTTGATATCTTTTTTTTAACATTTTAACCCTCAAAGTTTCAGTTCAAGCTAAAATTATTCTTCATAAATAAAAATAGTTACTCAACTAACAACCGATGTCTTGAAATGATGTGATAAACTTGCATGAATTGTTGATGTGTGTATAGATAAATGTGTTAACTTGACAGAATAATACATCAATTAAAAATAATTTTATAAAATTATATAAAATATAAAATTATTTTTTACTGACATACTATTCTATCAAATTATCTCAAGATATTAACCATCAGTTGACTACAATTTTTATCCATAGAGACTAGAGATATTATTTTGATCTAAAATTACTGAAAACCGAAAGAAAATAAGGATCCTGAACGATCACTCATGTTCTAATAAATTATATACGAAAATTATAAGTTGAATTGCTTAAAAGGTAAATGATACGAACCGTCCAAATACAATGTATTAAATTTCCGGTTCCCACTACATGGAATTGAAAGGAAGTTGAACCGAATTTTCTGAATCTTGAGGACAAGTGAAAGTTTTAATTGGAAGATGAATAAAACCTATATATAATAAAATCTAGGGAACAGTTTTTGTAAGATTTTGTGAGGTGAGAACCCACATGTCCTAAACCTAGGAATTTAAAAGCTAGCAGAAATGGTAGGTTGCTTCATAATGGAGATCCAACTTAGTTGATAATTAGGTTACCAAATTATATTAAATGTAATATTTTTAGGGGTGTGCATTTCGGATATCCGATACGAAATTTTTAGATAGGTAATTTAGCGATTTGTATCCGATCTGAAAAAATCGGATACCCAATTTTCGGATATCTAAAATTTCAGATCAGATATTTATTCGAATTTATCATTAGATTTATTTTTTTTAAATTTGGTGGTCCTATCCATAAAAATTTTAGGTTTTCGAATATAACAATCAACAAATTATTGAATATAATAAATTTTTATCCATAAAAAATTTATTTTTTCATATATAACAAGTAAAAATAACGAATATAACAATATATATATATATAATTTGAATTTTCGGATATTGGATAATCGGATATCTGATCTGAATGCAAAATCACTATCCGTATCCGATCCGAAATTTTCGGATATCCTAAATTTTGGATCGGATCAACGGATAATCGGATCAAATCAATCAGATCAGATTTTTTTGCACACCCCTAAATATTATTATAGTGAAAGATTATGCAAGATTTATGCTCACCCCAATCTTTGGATTTTAATAATGTATTTGTTAAAATAATCATATTTCACATATCTTTTTATTCTAAGAGATCCAATATATTCGAATACAAGCCATGTCATCAGATGTGAAGTATTGGACTGGAGGATAAAATTCATCTACTCCTTATTAGCTGGTACCACAGATGACGTGATGAGTTTGGTCTATCTAATAATTTCTCCTTTTGAGAGACCCTAATATATTTGAATACAATTTGCAAAATAAGAATTACAGACTCAACTACTTAATGTCCTATGAATACATAGCCCACTAAACACAAGTACCGTACTCTGAAAATCCTCCGCATGCTAGAATTTCGTTACTGATAGTGCTCCTCGATCCCCCGATCCGACGATCAATCTATGCACGAAAACAACGATCTGAGCACTGAGCTTACAAAGTTCAGTGGTACACATCTACTATACTATACTTCATGCTAATCATAAACATAAGCATGCAAGCTAGTACGAGCAATAATGAGAGATAAATAAACACGTAGCGCTACTACTAGTCGCCAAAACACATGCTCTCATTATACCAATTATTATACACGGCACCCAAGGCCCAACCATACTCAAAACATTGGTAATATAACATCATATAGGTATGGCGCTACCTCTAGCCTCCAAATCATATAGCATATACTCATTATACCACAATAGAGGAGTGAGGCCTGGTCTCACTAAGCCTCGGGATCATACACTCTGAGTGAGGCTCGATTCCACAAAGTATCGGGTTCATACACTCTTTAAGGTGAGGCCCAGTACCACTAAGCGTCGGGATACATACACTCATTCTCGAAATCTCTCATCAAGCTTCTTCGAATGAGTCTCGGTCCCACTAAGTCTCGGGTTTATACATTCAAAAATATTTAATCACGGTGTTGCAACACTTTCTCATAGGATATCTGAATCCCATCAACAAGGTAACTCAACCAATCAAGTGTCCAAACAATACACAACATTTACGTGTTTATCAATCTCTGCGGTTTCTAGCAATTATCAAGCCATCAATTAAGTTTACCAACTTGTTAATACATTATTAAGAAGTATACAATTAATCTTATTTATCGTCTCCATTGATCCTCGTTCTCTCATTTATTAAGGCATAATTCAATTATTAATATACACATTAATTTTCACTCTTAATTTACATTCAATGATTATTTAGCGTATCGGGTACCTGTAATTGAACACGAGTATCGATACAGTACCCTCGAGTATCGGTACTCACTCGTGTACCGATACTGAAATTGCTTACTGGAAATATCATATTTCCACAAGTATTGATACAGGTCAACCCGTATCGATACGACCTCTAATCGCGTACCGGTACGACCAAAGCTCGTACAAATACCCTAAGCACGGGTTCACACTATTTTCTTGAATTACGGTTTTACAATACTTTATTGATCCCTAAAGCTTATGAAAACCATTTAAGTACGTTGCTAAAGCATTTAATTAATTATTACTATTTATCGCCTTTTACCCATTTAATCGAATATTTATCGATATTATCTTAAACCATTATTCAATCAAACATATTAATCCGTTCAACTAGCACACAAGGCATCATATGTCAATCAGTCAATCAATCATCCAATAATCTTATGAGCGTACCAAACAACCACACACGATCTTTAAAGTTTATATGTATCTCACCATATTCGTACATTATCAAGCATCTCATATTATCGGCATCTAACATGCTTATTATTCGACTCCTAATTTGCAACCACTAACATGCAATACAATTACACTTATGATGCTCATGAAAGCATTTTGGAGTTTGAGGCGTACTAACCTTAAGTCGATATCGCTAAAATCCTCACCCGAAGTTTCAAATATTCTACTTGATCATATATCCAAACTCGAGTAATCCTCATTTACAAACAAATACGAAAATACATTAATTCCACGCATCTCCTATACCATTCACAAGGTCAAATGCATAAAAACAACTTATTGAGTTCGAATTTGACAAAATGAACTGCACCAATAGATCCATAATGTCGAGAAACCCCTGTTAGGGTCCTCTAAAAAAAGTCAACGGTCGGAGTATGTATACCTGTGTCCTCTAAAAACAACTTATTGAGTTCGAATTTGACAAAACTCTCTGGTGATCCGATGTGGCGCAGGTGCATGATAGCTGCTGTGCACCGCGGGTTATGATCTAATGCAGGCAGAAGTATGTATACCTGGGTGCAAAATTCGGTGCAGCGCAGTGTACTATAGCAGGGTGCACCCACCTGGTCAAATGCACGCCTACCCGCAGGGCCAGCGCGTGGGCAGCGTCCGATGGCCGAATGATAGTGGCGAGCTTCAGTCCCGCAATTCTTCAGCCGCTGGTTCTGATGGTGGCCTCTGTTTGCGGCGATGATGGCTGAAATGTTCAGAATCAACATCTTCGATTCTTCTTTTTCTTTACTTCAGCGAACGACAGCTCGGACGACGACGCGATGATCATTGTTGGATTCATCTTAACGAGTAATTTTAAATGATTCCAGCGATGTCATACACAAAAACTCCGATGGTCGTAGATCTAGGCTCAAAGCTTTTTTCTTACTTTTTCTTTCTTTTTCTTCTATTTTTCTCTCTCCTAAAATATTTCTTTTCTATTTTTCTCCTCTCTTCCATCAAATCAGCCACTTTAAATCATAAAATATCTATTTTTATTTTCTTTTATTTTACCAAATAAATAATAAAACACTCACCATCTTTTGCCATAAAGCCTATGTCCAAATCTTAATTGGACCTCCAACTTAAAGGCCCATTACTGGGGTCCAAAACCCAATTCAGTAACCCAAAATTCGAGTCGTTACAAAAATAATTTATAATAATTAAAAAATAAACTTATAATACTTTAAATATATAAAAGATAATATAAACATGAATTAAATAAATACAATTACAAAATAGTTGAATATCGACATAAAGCAAATCATTATCACATAAAAGTTTATTATAAAATTATAACATTCTCATCAACTTCATTGAGGGTGACAACTCTTAAGTTGCTGTTTAGATAATAATTATGAAGAATTAATACTATAATAAATTAATAATAGTATAGCCTTTTAAACCAATAATAATTAATAAATCCATCATGGTTGATGGCTTTGGTCTTTATAAGTAATAGTCAAATTTTAAAATATTCTAATTAAAATTTTAAATTATTAATATAACTTTAATCAGATTAATTAGTAATTTATTTAAAAATTAAATATTAATTCAAATTTAACATGGATTGATATTTAAAAACACATGATATTAATATATAGATAATTTGGATCTGACAAACTATCAGACAAATATAATAAGATGTCTTTTAATACATTATATCTAAATTTTTATTTAATTGGTGTACAATATTTAAAATCTGATATACTTGTATCAAATATGCTCTGTATCATAATTAATTTGATATTTAACACCTAAATTGATGAATGGTTTAACAAAAGGACTTGATTGAAAAAAATATTAACAATTTGATGACTCAATTAAAGGATTTTAAAATTTAAAATCTAAACTATAATTTAAAGATGTATAATATAAGTAATTGTATATATGTGTGTAAACCAACTTCATTTCAAAGATTTATGTAAAAAAAAAATTCAAAGAAGGTTGTTTGGCATTATTTGTTTGACTTAATACATTTAAATGATATTAATCTGATTTGATTGACTCTTGAGTTCGAATTCCGACTTGGTGAACAAAATAAATTAAATTGAGAAGATCGTTCTTATAATAGGCTTTTTTTGTTTTAAATCTAAATTATTTAACCAACGAATTAGATACCGATTTTACCACATGTATAAAACACAAGTAAATCTTCATTGATATATAAATACATTCATCATATACTACTTTGAATACACACTCACAACTTCAAACTCTCTTTACCTTTGTTACATGTACCACTCCCTAGCTTCATCTCTTAATCCTACCATCAAACTAATCACATTATTGTTCGACCTGTCGTCTATCGTTTTACAACATTCTATGGCCAACGTAAAACAACTTTACCAACATTATAAACCATGGTCACGCCATCGTTCCCGACATTAGACACAACAAAAGTAGCCATTGCTTCCGTGGAGATTTGGATTTTGATGTTGAAGAACAGCTCGGTGTGGAGACTGTTTTCATGGAGATGGATTTTGTATCTACTTGTCATTCACGTGGCCGGGCCAGCCAGAGAGAACTGAGAGCTCGAAGCCGAGAGAAATAGTCATTTATTGCAAGAAGGGCACGAGCTGATTGCCGAGTCGTTAAGATCCGGTGCATTTGTTGAAGCGTCTGCTGACGTAGATTATCGGCCTGGTATGTTAAAGAAAGAGAGAGAGAGATCATTAATCCAGTGATCACCTCAAATCCGAATATTTATTTTCTCCACCGCAATAAATCCGAATATTGCACTGAGAAGGAAAGTACCTGTCGAAGGAAACCTTCAAGGGTTCCTAGCTTTCCCATGGCCATGGCCATTTGACCCATGTAATTTGCCACATTTCCAGATGGTCCCGAGGGGGCAGGTGAGCCATTGGCCAATGTATCGGCCAAAGATTGTTGTAATGCTTCCATCCCTTGCGACAAAGCATCTTCGGCCTGCTGGGATGATTGCTGCAAGTTCTGGATACCCATAAATTGTTGCTCGGTTAGAGGCTCCAATTGATTCGCAAGAAGCTGCAAGCAACGTGGATTAAGCTTAGAAAATTATCCGTAAACAAACACGAAAAAAAATATTAATGCATCAGGATGCACCTTAGACAAAAGAATGCAGAAAACAAGTGTTTTAATACTAAAGGTTGAAAATCAAGAACAGAGTTCACCTTAAGAAGCTCAGATGAGCGGGAGCCACCTATCCACAGGAAACACCGTTCTGCTGGTGTTTTCCACATCCCCGATAAGATATGGAAAACATCAGCTTTTGCAGCGATGCCTTTCAAACGGAAAATGTCGTCAAACTGTGCTGTAACGCTGTCGACAATAGTGCGAAGTTCAGTGTCACCAGCATGTGAATTGACTGCAGCCCTCAACTCACTTATGAGTCTATTGTGTTCCTCTAGCCACCGTGCATATTCAACATCAAATGCCAGGGCACCTGTACAGCAGTCCATAAAGCCAATATCTTATCATATGATATCACTGATGGATGCTAACGACTTGGGCACTTAAAAACGCTTCTTAATTTTAGTACCCTTCCAAACAAGGGCACCGGTTTCATAATTGACCAAAATCCAATAACGAAAAAAAGATCTATTCGATACTCATGCCTAATGCACCACAAAGACTGAAGATTGTAATGCACATAAAGCAGGCCTTCTATGTTCCAAATAATAGCATCTATCCCGACTTAACAGTATTTCAAAAAAACGATGAAGTTTCTACCCCTATTTTTAGAATACCCTAACTTCGTAATTGGTGCCTGACAAAGCAGAAACGGTACCTCTTCTCCGTGTTTCAGGAACAAAAGTTGACATAGCTAACATGTAATATCCACAAGGCTAATAGCTACTGTATGAAACATATTTCAACAAACTCGAAACATAATTACTTGAACTCCGAGCCCTGACAGCAAATCACAAATATCAGTTTTCAAATTTCAATGACGAAAATAAAGCTTGCATACCATTTCCACTCGTTGAATGAGTTTGATCTCCAGAGCTTGAAATGAATATACCCTGCAGTGAAAGAAGCAAAAACAAACAAAAGTGAGGCAGAATAGATGGCATTATCAGCCTGAAAATCAAAGACTGCAGACCTGCTGACGAGCTCGTTGCAGCTCTTGCTCAAGTTGCGTCAGTTTCAGTCGACTACTCTCTAGTTGTTGCACATATGCCTAGATTTTGAAAGCAGAAAAAAGGATTAAGAATAAAGGAATATACACTAATAAGTTAATATGATTATTTGGAAGGATTAAAGAACTTTAACAAAGGAAATACTTTTTTCCTTAACCGGCTTTTTCTTGCAGCCTCGCGATTTTGAGCAAGCCTACGCAATGTCTGCAAATTAATCATTGAAAAGGAAACATGATTAGCTCATAAATATTATACAGGGAAAAACTGATTTAATAATATTATATTCGTGAAATTTCAATTTTTTTATTAAAGAAAAAAACTGACCTTCTGATCTGTTTTATCTTTTGACCTGTCACTAGAATCAGAAGCTGCAATAGCATTTGTCAGACCTCTTCCAAACTGCACAAAAGGATGGTCAATTACGATTCAGTATTAGCCGGTAAGCAGATTCTCCAACACAACGAATACAACTGTGCATACGCGCATGCTATATATATATATATATATATATTTCTTTTGATTATATCTAAAATGATGAAAGAAAAAGTATATTCAGACAAGCAAGGGTTTTAAACATTGTGATCTTAAACATTTATACATGAAGCTGAAGTAAGAGGCATCACCCTTTGATTCTTCTCTTCAGTATCGTCTGTTGACGTATCAGTTCTGGGGCTGCCATCCGCCATATTGGAATCCCCCCAGTTCTCCCGACCAACTGATATATGCGCAAGATTTGGTTGGATATCCTTCTGAAGCGATAATGGTTGGGACCCCACAACAGCAGCAGAGAGATTGCTGTCTGCGGATCCAAGTGCCTTACACGTACACACACACACAAAAAAAAAAAACTCTCAGTAACTAAATTTATGTCAAAAGTTTGAAGCACAAACACAGCTTTCGAAAGGAGATAGATGGCCACCTTGCTTAAATTACCGAACTGAGCATCAGCTAATGCTTGGCTATTTGACTTTATTTGATTAAATAAAGGATCTAAAATACGAAAACATTATCAGTTGAAAATATATATCAAATAAAGACCATAATGAAAAGAAGAAAAAAATGCTGAATAATCAAGTAGTGTAATACATTAAGCAATCATTTTCCATGATATGTAAAATCAAATGGTTGCATACGCCCATTGATACTAAACTGAAGCCTATAATTACATACTTCTGGTAAGATCAATAGCATCCTCTATTCGAAAATGCTGAAGGCCTCCAAAGTCCGGAACTTGAGAAGAACGAACAGCATTTGCCTCTGTGCCACTGAAATCCATGTCATTAAAACCACATGTTCAATTGTAAGGCAGTATGATTCAATAAGATTAGTTCTATATTCCTAGACAAGAAGAAAAAGCTACTTAGGAATATTTCACAGTAACAAAGCACGAAAAAAATTCTACATTCGAAGTTATAACGAGGCTGACCGAATGTTCTCACAATCATAATAATACAAAATGCCCGGCATCCCGGTTTAAAAGTAAAAGCAAAATTCTCAGATTCTCAAAGAATAATAATAATTATACGAAAACGGAAAGTTGACAAACAAAAGGCACTCCAGAACAGATGTCAACAATATAAAAAGATTCCAAATTCTTTCAGATTAATACGGAGCTTAAAAGGCAAACTTGAAGTGAACCAGAGACAAGCAAGTACCAAATATAACAATAAAACCTTAAGACGATGTGAACCTTTAAGTCAATATATTATCATTCTTTCCGCAAATGACAAACTGACAACATAAAAAACAACAAAACAATCTATTAACTCCTTGACTAACCCCGGGTAATATTAACAGTATCCTATACTCATAACAAACATAAAAAGCCATGAATTCTCCTTCGCCCATTTTAAAAATGCAAACTTGAGGTGCACCCGGAGACGAGCAATCATCAAATATAAACATATCACCTTAAGAGTTACATAGGAAAAAAAAATAAGGGCTCTTTATCATGACATAAACGTTTCGGTCAATATAAAACCATTATTTCCTCAGATGACCAATTAAGGACATAAAAGACAACAGAAACAATATACTAACTCGCTGTCTCCCCTCCTAAGTAATACTAATGTTATCCTATACTTATAACCAACATAAAAAGCCATGAATTCTCCTTTTTCCATCACAATTCGAAATTCAACCGCTTCATTAAATACCCAAGCCTACCATAGCACAAGTTCAATAACTAAGAAAATAAAGATGCCTCAACAACCAAATACACAAACATATAGCCAGTGCAAAGTTCGTATCGAAACAGATTGATGAATTCCCACAAAAAGCAGTCAAAAGAACATAAACAGAATAAAATCGAAAGAAAAACCTGGGATTTGAAGAGGGTATTGCAGGAACGTAGCTCGGCATCGCTGCTAAATCTTTCTTATTGTTCCCTAAACCATTATTCACCGTTCTACTGCCCATCGATCGCAGCCAAACATATCATCATCCAAAAAAGTTGTCTTTTTTATCCTACCCTGTTACACTCCTTCAACTTCGCTCACTGTGTCAACCAAAAAAAAAACACAATAACTCAGATAAAAGTGACCCAAAATGAAATTTATAAGCTATATATAATTAAACTTCTCAAAAACTAAAAACAACAAGAATTACCTCTATATCCACCAACTATTCCGTACAGTTGTGCTACCAGAAACAAAATCCCAAATCTAAAAACAACCAAAATAGCAAAATAAATTGACTTGGACTGAGAACTAACCTTGGGGTTTGACCTGTGTTGAAATTTTAAATCGCCACCGATCAAAACAGCTTGAACATAGAAGAACTTGTTCAGCAGGAATAAAACTATTTAGCAAAGTAAATAAAGGAGAGAGAAACCCAGATGAGAAGAAACAATTAAAGAGCCACAAAGAGAAAAAATGAAACCCTAACAAAGCTTATTTGAGGAGTAAGAAAAGGGAGCATTCCTCCATTTTTGACTTTTTTGAATAGTATGTAATTATGGTGGCCCAAAAAAAAAGAGAGAATAGTATGTATGTATGAATTAGTCATACATAAAACGTAATATAAAATGGCAAAAAGCTTTAAAAAAAATAGGTTTGACTAAATAATTATTTTTATTTTTATTTTTTAAAATTAATTTAATTTAAATATTTTATTTTAAGTTAAAATAGTTTATTTGTAAATAATAACGGTTAGTCTACTAATAATAAATAACTTAAATAATTTGACAAAATTACTTTCAAAAGAAAAAAATATTTTATATTTTATATAATTTTATAAAAATATTTTTGATTGATGTGTTATTATATAAAGTCGGCATATTTGTTTATATGACACTGTTATTGTAGTATGTACAACTAAGTAGGTTTGTCACGTCATTTCAAGCTGTTTATCGTTAATTGACCAACTATTTTCATTCATTAAGGGGTTATTTTGGGATTAAATTAATTTAAAAAAATATAAGCTAAAATAATTATCCATCAAATGTTATAGGTAATCTTTGGCATTACGCTTATAAAAATAAAAGATCTAATTATGCTTTTAGTCCCTATAAAATGTAAAATTTAGGATTTTATCTAACTAAATAATATTTTATCAAAGATGAAACAAACTCCACAGACAAGTTCAAAAGACCCTGAACAAACGAGTAACAAGAGAATTCGAGAAACACAAAGAAAAAATAACCATCACAAAGGTCGAAAACGGTGGCTGATAGAGAAACAACAAAATGCTGAAAAGTCTAGAAGATGGTGACGTATGTCTAGATCAACGGTGGCTGATCTAATTTTCGTCTTTCGTCGTGATCAACAAATCTACACAAAAAACAGAGGATGAAACAGATTTTTGCCCTTTCTTTGGAGTAGATCTGATAATTTTTTTTTTACTTGAACCACATATATTTTACAAATAAATTATTTAAACTCGAATCTTCTAACAACAATAATATTTTTTTATACCACTTAAAAAGTTATACTTTTTATTATTTAAATGATGGTGACACATTACCATTTAATAAAGAAATGGTAAAATACAAATTCAATATCATAATGGCCTTTTTTTCTTGGCTAAATACATCTTAGCCCCTAATAATTATAATAAGAAATGCTTCATTTATTGTTGCAAGATAATTGGTTATTAAAATTTAATAAAGGAATAAATCATGCACTAATTGCCTTTGTTGGCACCTTTCATAAGTTTTTTTTAATGCTTTTGATGTCAATCTTATGTCACTTGCATGTGATGTTTATGTGCCAAACTCTTATATTTGTCACACCTACATGATGACTTTAATATATATATGGGTTATGATCTACTTATATTATGTAAAATTTAATTGTTTTTATACTCTTTTTGAACCGTCAGATGAGAGTAATAAATAGTTAAAATTATTTTCTTTATCTTTTTTTTCAAGTGATTAACTCAACCAATGGTCCAAAAATGTGTAAAACTTTCAAGTTTTACATAGTGTAAGAGGATCTTATCTATCTACCTACCTACCTACCTACCTATTTATCTATCTATCTATCTATATACCTACCTACCTACCTACCTACTTACCTATGAACCAAACAAGTGTCCCAATGAAAAAGTGGATGATGTTCATCTTAAGAGATATGAGTTAAAATCGCTTTGTCTACATGGTGTATGCTCATTATCAAAAGGTGACAAATATCTATGAACATATACTACATTGTAATCACCTTTAGAGTATTAAAAATATGTATGTATATATAAGGGCGGAGCCATAATTTTATATAGTGTAGTCAGAGTGAAATTTGAGGTATGAGAAAATCTCATGCATTAGAATAAGTATTATTGACCACATACTTCAACAAATCAGGTGGGGTCAGTTATATTATTTCATATGAAAAATTCTATATTACCTCTTTAAAATATCCATATCTAACAAATCAGGTGGGGTCAATTGCACCCTATTGATTCTATGTATATCCGCCCATGTATATACACGTGTGATGCATTTTTATAATTTTGTCCGAAAATATTTTATGTATTTTTAAAAAAATTAATAAATAACTATAGGCGAAGTGATACAAGATTTAGATATAAGTTTATTAATTTTGTGATTAAATCTTAAATAAATTTTTATTTAAAAAAATATATATATAATGCATGCAACAAAAATTATGATGAGAAAAGCTAAATACATCAATAACACAAAGTACAAGAAACTTTTATATGGATTTGACTTTTTAAATTGTTAAATTATAATATCACTTATTGTACCTTTTGTAAATTGTGAATTTAGTCCATATATTTTTAATCTGATATTTTAAATTCTTATATTTTTCATGTTTTGAAATTTCAGTCATGACTCAAACAATAATCGTTAATTTTATTAAATTAAACTATATTATTAGTCTTATATTATGTATTAACTGTCAATTTAGTTCCTACTATTCAATTCGATACTTTTAGTTATTGTATGTTAGTCGAATTGATCACTTACTATTTAGATC
Source organism: Hibiscus mutabilis (assembly GCA_019671005.1). NCBI lineage: Eukaryota > Viridiplantae > Streptophyta > Magnoliopsida > Malvales > Malvaceae > Hibiscus > Hibiscus mutabilis. Next base: position 1,432,829 of record CM033737.1, on the reverse strand, counting down.
ATGACTAAAAATTAAAAATTCTATAAATTGTATACGAGGATAAATAAAAAATGAAATAAATACACAATAAATAAATATTATAATAATTCCGACAACAAATTTAATAATATTATTGTATGGAACCTAACAAGTGTTACAGTGAAAAAGCGGATAATTTTTATCCTAAGAGACACATGTTCAAATCGATTTGTCTACAAGATATATGCGCATTGTCAAAGAATTAAAAATTATCTACGAATAGATACTACTTTGTAATCGCCTTTATACTATTAAAAAATACGATTAGATGTACCTCCGAAGGAAAAGAAATGTAAAAGTAGATGGATTTGACAAATGGGAAATAAAGGAAGTTAGCACTTGGCTTTGGGCAAAGATAGGATAAGAAATGAGATTGGATTGGGAATGTCCTCATTGTTTTTCTTACCCTTAAAGAAATATACATATTAATTATATTATTGATATTGTTTAAAAATATTTTAATTGAAGATTTTTTAATGATTATAATCAGAAATTAGCGGGATGAGGTGCTAGTCTTTCAAGCAAGATAAGAGGTTTGAATTATGGTGTTGTGAATGGAGAAAATTAGGTTTAAATATTGTTCTATATTGGGCTTTTGTAAAACCCAATCCGAATTAAACGACCAATGAATCAGATATTGGTGGTTTAAAAAATGATTATAACCAGACTTGAATCTAAAATCTCAAAAATTTCATAACTTAATCTTTGGTCCTAAGCTACTCACCTAACGAGTGACACCAGTGGAAAAGAGGGTGATGTTCATCCTAAAAGACCCAGATTCGAGCACTTGCGTGTGCAATGTGTGTGTCCGGAGTCATAATCAAAACAAATACTGCCATACAATCACACCGGTATATTCACAAAAGAAAACCATATTAGGACTTGAATGATATAAATTTTAACTTAGATACGATCTGACCTCACCTGATTTCGAAATAAATCAAGCTCCATTAAATATGATTTAAGAGACTTTTACTAGTTATATAATTTGTATTATTACTTAACTGAGCCCAAGAGAAGAGTCCAATCTGAAATAATTAATATAGTTGTGCCTAAAATATGTGGATTTTGAGCTAATGGAGGCTCGAGAGAAAAAAAAAAACAACATTGGAAAAGCCCATGTGTGCAAAACATCCGCCCTCTAATAGAAAAACATACGTAAATTTTGATTTTTAAAAACTATTTATTTAATAAACATGATTTTATTGATATTTTACATTATTTTAGATAAAAATTAAATATACTAATTTAAACAATTTATTTTCAAATAAAAATAAAGATATAAGTTATTTAAAATATTATTTAAATGTGTAATCACTCGTTTTTATCTTGGAAAATTTTATGTTAATTTGCAAATATTATATAATTACTAGTGCATGTATTCACATATTATATTATATTATTATGTCATATGTTTATTAAGTGCATAAGAGTTATTAATATATGGGTAATGTATGTGTGCGATATGTGAGTGCATGAATACTATGCATATTATTTACGTGTACATGTTAATATTTGTTATAGTATATGTGTGTCACATGTGTATTTTATGTGTGCATTGTGAATGTGTAATATGTGAATATTTAGGTTAATTATATATAATTATATGTGCATGCGTGTTATATTAATTAAGGACGTATTACAATGTATTGATGTCTGCAGGTTGCACGTATATGTGTGTGCGTGTGTATGTATGTATGTATTACCGTATTGTTATTATTTGTTATCATTATTATTATTATATATATATAACCAGATAATGTATTAAAAACCAAAAAATAATAAATAAACAGTCCATAATCCGATATACATATTAATGAGCCCAAATTATGTATTACAAAACCCGGGGTTAAATTTTACAAAGCCCATTTCGGGCCCAAACCCTTAACTTATCTGATTAAGCTAAACCCTAACCCTATCTTTTTATCCTTACACAGCCCAATCCGAGTTGTTGGATCAGATTTTGATCTAACGGCCATGATCGAAAAAGGAGAACCTTCTAGATGGCGCGTGTAACTCACTCCCGGGGCCGTTGGATTCCCACGCGCGCGTGGCGTGCACGCGCTGACTCCTCATATACCGGGAAGACACGTGGCACGATCTGGTGCCAGCCCCCAGTCCAAGATCACATCATAGCCGTCTGTCTTCCATGCAATCTCAGCCGTTGGATTGGATCAGATCTGATCAAACAGCCAGGGTTCAGTCTGGAACCACTCCACCTCCACCTCCACCATGCCACTGCCATGCTTCTTCACCGGCCCTCAACCACCATGACAAATGCATCAGAAGCAGAAAGAAACACCAAAGAATATGCATGTCAGTAGCAAATCAGATAAAAAAATATATGTACTTCTATATGCCATTTCTACGAAAAAATAGAGATATATGTATATAACAAAATTTGTAAAGTCAGTCAGTCTTCATTTTCTCCAGAAATACAAAGAACAAAAAACTCATAGAATTTCAAAGGGTATTTTTCTCCATTCCCTTCTCTTCATTTACATGCATGTAAAAATGATAAGAAGAAAATAAAAAGAATGGGTTTTTACCTGAATCGTTTCCACTCCCGGCCGACAACAAGCCACAGGGGTGAGCCGCTCGAAGGGAGATGTCCATTTCGGTTTTGAAATAAAGATTTCCAGTTTAAAAAAGGGTGAACCACGTTTTGTTTTGAAATAATAAAGATGGTTATGTTTTTATTTTGGTTTCAAAACAAAATGGGTCCTTGTTTTTGGGGGGGTTCGTTGTTGAACCGCCGCGGTCAGGGACGACTTGAGGTGGCCGTACGGCCAAACCTCGCCTGAGACCGATGGAGTGCGACGGTTCATGTTTTCTGAGGCAGTTATTTTCTGGAAACTGAGAAAGAAGAGAGCTCCTCTCTTTAGGGTTAGAAAAAATGGAAAAAATGAAGAGAGCTCCTCTCTCATAAATCCCCCATTGTCTTTGATATTTTCAAATTGAGCATGCTGCATGGTATATTTACAACCCTGGACCTTTTTACTTTTGAAAATCTTTCAATTTAACCCCCAATTTTAGCCGAATCAGTTTTAAAGTAGTAAAATCTTCCCTTTAGTCCTTCCGCGTTTTGGTTTCTTACACTTCGAGTCTCCCCCTTGGTAATATTACACACCTGGTCCCTTAAGGCCTACCTCATTTTCTAATTTCGTCCCTAATTCACGTTTTATTGCTTTAATTTCTGTCATTTTGTTTCATTTTATTGCATGGCAGCCCCTTTGTTTTGTTCTAATTATTTATGTCTATTGTTTTTTATTTTAGGGTTCCAACATGTTTACATTTTCATATTTTGCATTTTAGGCGTTTAGTTTAATTGGTGTATTATATGTATACGATAATGTGCTTTTGGTTTGTTTTGGTTGTTTACGGTATCATGTTTTTTTGTGTGTCTTAATTCTTTTGTTCATCATAAATATGTATGTTTTAAATGATATTGTAGTTTCTTTGCATGCAGTATGTTTTTGTATGCTAATATGAATTTCCATATCCTTTATTAGGCTATATGTTAGTGTGGCATTGTTTATCGTATGGCATGTTAGGTTGTAGGTGTAAGTTTCGTTATATGAAAGAAATCAAGCATTAGTTTTTCATGCTAGCATGTTGTCATGTATTCTAGCATTATGTGTCATGCATGTCATGTATATACTACATTGGTGTCTTAATGTTTTTAAGCATGTTAGAGTTATTTTAGTTTTAGAAGTATGTTTCTTTCTTGTTCATGTTCATCTTTGTTTTTATTTCTTCATGGTATGTTATGTCTTTTATGTACCCTTTTTTCATTTAATTTTGTAAAATTCATGTGTTTACGTTTTTAGTACTATGCATGTATCTAAGCATGTTAGAATTAATTTAATTTTGGGAGCATGCTCTTTTATTTATTTTTGTTAGGACATGTTACATTGCTTTGTCCATGCATTTTGCATTTTAATGTTTTATGCTTTTATGTTTTAATTTCATGTCTATGTAAATGTATGTTTTTTTAGTTTGCATATCGAGATATATAAATTGTCAATGCAGTGCCCTTTTATCCCTGCGTAAACGGGGCCAGTATCAGGCATAGTGATGGTGGCTGGGCGTTTACTCACGGATAACAGGGCATTTAAAATCTACTCGCACTTATAACCAAATTTTAATTTAATCGTCACTTTAATCCAGAAAGTTTAATATTAAAAAAACGGTAATTATTAAAGTACTAATTTTTGGGCAGTGTGGGGGTGCTAATCCTTCCCTATCCGTAACCGACTCTCGAACCCAACAGTTTTCAAATATCTGGTTTTTATGGTGTCTGGCTTACCTTAAGTGGCAGGTGGCGACTCCATTTTAAATAAAATACGTTTTTTTTCAAAACCCCACGGAATAGTTATTTTTAATACCCGAAATACCCCAAAGACCTTAAAACCCATTTTTTAGCGTAAAAGGGACATCACTACAGATGGCGACTCCGCTAGGGACAATTATTTGTTTTTCAAAAACAAAAAAAGAGAGTCAAGCTTTTTCAAATAATTACCGCTTTAGTAATATTAGAAGTTTTGAATTAAAATGACTATTAAATGAATATTTGGTTATAATTGCGCGTTTATTTTAACGCATTTAAAATTTGGCATATAAACCCGTCTTTTTTTAAGTTGGGGGAAAATACTAATGCTTTCGTGAGGATATCGTTCCTCCGTGTAGGCCTAGCAAGTACCTTCGGGGCTCGAGTACCTTATGCTTTCATAAGGATATCGTTCCTTCATGCAGGCATAAGCGAATGGGTCCCCCTGAATTGAACCCGGTTGAAATAGCCTATAATGGGTGATGATCGGGGGCCTTGCTACTCTTAGTAGATGACATCAAGGACAATTCGGGTACCTCTTAGCACCAACACTGCATGTAGAAAATATAGAAACATACCCCTTTAGAGCCATGCAGATAACCTAGGTGTTTTAGACGGGATATAAGTAGGGTTTTGTTTGTTTACTTTATCTAAATTGTTTTTTATTTATGTATTTATTTATTTTATCCGGTACTAACTCGTTTTCTTTTTTGTTTTTTTGCATACATCATTACACTTGCATTACATAAAGGTACTGAATCAAGTGGTTTGCTCGATCAGAAAATATTTCATCATGGAAAAAAAGGTATCTTTAAGAAGGAAGAGCTCAACTTATCCGTCAGACACTGGTTAGAAGTCAATCAGAGTGCCCAAGGTAATAGCTTACCGAGCGAGCGTATAGTGGCAAGATACACCTTTATGAGTCTCTAACAGAATGACTTATGAGATCTTCAAAAGATTTGGGAAGGATGAGACCGAATACTACAAGACCTATTTTGTGATAGTTATGGCGACATAGCACAGTTGTTGTACGTTCGGGTCAACCAACCTTTACTCCGAGCCATCTTCCAGTTCTGGAATCCCGCTTTTTACTGCTTCACATTCAATGGGCAGGACATGATGCCTACGGTAGAGGAGTACACCGTTTTACTTAATCAGAAGAATGTCCAGAAAGATTGGATCTATGCGAAGCCGTCAAAGAACCAAAATTACACTTCGAAGCTTAAAACTTTTGCCAGGATGAGTGACGATTGGGTTAATGGCCTGATTCTACTTCGAGGAGACAGCTTAGTCTTTTCATGGGAGAGTATCCGAGACATTATACCCGCGCATCCAGATGAGGGAAAAAAGATGGACCTTTTCGCATTGGGAATATATGGCTTAGTCATTATTCTGAGGGTCCTCGGAAACATCGATATAGCTATCATGGACCTATTCGAGCGTATGAAACGAAGGGCGAATCCAGTACCAGCAATCTTAATCGAGACTTTAATTTCTTTAAATGCAAGCCAAAAACACGAAAATGGACATTTTGAGGGTGTGAACAGTTGTTATAGGTTTGGATTCAGAGCCATACGTGGAAAACACCGACAGGGGTTTTACCGAGAATGTCATTCCGAGACTTTTTGCCTTTACGAGAGTATTTAGCAAAGGAATGGCGAGAAAACTTAAAAATGAAGAAATGGTCCCGTTTCTTTAGAAACCTGCAAGACGAAGACATAGTCTGGAGAGTTCCTTGGCTCGGCAGGGTTAGTTACTTCTTATATAGCTTCGGCGATTACGACTGGCTGATGATGTTAGGACTACATGGTGGGATTGCTTGTGCTCCGCTTCTGGTGTCCCGACAGTTTAGACCACGACAGTTTGTTCATGTTATCGTTGGTTTGAGCCAAAGTGAGTTTCTTTTCAAAGGCAAGTTCAGGGCGAAGGTTGAGACCATCATGAGGGCTTGGGATCACTGTTATCGGATCAAGGCCAAGGGAGATACTAAGTCCATGATCCCCCCAGATTACAATCTCTGGAGGCGTTTGAGGGTTAACGACACGATTCCAGAACCTGACCAAGGACCAGCCTTATCACTTGAGGAGCTTATGAGAATAGTGCCGTCTGAAGCTGACATCTGGCGAAGTGAACTTGAGGAGGTTAAGAAGAAGATGGAGGCTTTACAAACTCAGTATGTGGATGAGCTTTACAAGGTAAGCTTAGATGTCGACAAACGCGATGGGATCATTAGACAATTGAAGAAGCTGAATGCAGAGCTGAGTGAGAAGAATGCTTTGTATCAGAACGATACTCTCCAGCTTTAAGCGAAGGTACATAATGCACCAGAAGCAAATTCCTAGCAGTAGAGAAGGAATGGATGAATGGTATGCGTCTAGTCGAAGAAGAACGAGAGAAAGGTAAACGAGCAATTGAGAATGAGGTAGAAAGCTGCAAGTTAGCCATCGAGAGTGAAAGACGGTCTTTTAAGAACTCCATCAACCAAGAGAAAGAAAGACCTAGGCAGAAGATTGACAAAGGCAAGTAAGCAATCACCCATGAAAGGGAAAGCACTGCCGTTTGGAAGAGAAAGTCCATGAGAAGCAGAAATAAACTGTTAGAGATGTAAAACCTGTACAATGACACTGTCCAAAACCTAAATCGGAGTCAAGATTTGAACATAGAGTTAGAGGGGAGGTTGGCAGAGTTGGAGCAGTCTTTTCAAACTTATCGTTGTAGGAATAGCTTTATCGAGCTACAAGAAAGAGAGTGAGAAATTGGCGTGTTACGACCTCGTATCGAGTCACTCAAAGCCATCGTTTAGGATTACAGGGAGAGAATCATGGTATTCAAAGAAGTTACAGCTGGTGAAGACAACTATTGGCGGAGAAAACTTCGTGATGCTGCCAGATGGTTCAAGACAGAGACCAGTATTACGTGACCTTAATGGTGGACATACAACGAGTTGTAAGGCATGTGAATGACTTAGCTACCGAAGCCGTGGCTCTTTGACCTTTCATAACCCATACATGGAAGAAGCACCTAGGTTCATCAAGTTGCTCAGGGTTATCGAGAAGCTAGGAGATAGAGCTAGGACTTATGTATAGAACTTTGTTTTGTAATTAGGACTTTTTGTAATGCGAACCCTTTTTGTAATGCGAACCCTTTTGTAATCTGGATCTTTTAGTTCCCATGAAAGTAGTTCAAAAGGGTGATTACCAGTGGAATTAGTACCTTTATTTCCATACATCCCTGCATTGCATCATGACATTTGTATCATTATACATGCATTTAGTTTTCTTTGCAATTATATTAATAGTATAAATATTGAGGCAGTGAAGCTAAAAGTTAAGTCGCAACCATTCAGCATCCATATCTTACCCTGTTCCAAAGAAAACTTATGGAAGAAGGAATAATCAGTCTGGAAAAGGGGCAAAAAGATCTAGAAGCACGTTTTGATCAAGCCCAAAAGAGCCTTAACGATCAGATAGCTCAATCACAAGCTACGATAGTATCCGACATAACTGCATTGCTAGTCAAAAGCCTTGGAAAAGGAAAGGCTGAAGAAGAAGTCGCTCAAGAGCCGGAAGGTACCGCATCTCATAGCAATGTTCAGCCAAAAATGCCAAGCCCAAGGAGAAGAGTATACATTGACCCTGTTGGAATAATTGCCAGTCTTCAGGCAGGGGCATCTGAAAACCAACCCATTGATATAGAGGTACTCTACGAGGAGGAGGTGCCTGCCTTGAATTTGACCGAGAAAATCAGAACATAGGTAGAAAAGAAGTGGGAGGAGAGGTTTCTCCTCATAGAAGAAAAGTTTAAAGCACTGCAAACCACCGAGGAACCAGGGAATGAGGCCAGTGATCTAAGCCTAGTATCTGACATTGTCTTGCCACCAAAATTCAAGACTCCAGAGTTCGATAAGTATGATGGAATTACATGTCCTTCAGAACAGGTGACAATGTATTATCGGAAGATGGCAGCCTACCTCAAGGATGAGAAGCTCTTAATCCATTATTTCCAGGACAGTCTAATTGGGGCAACACTTCGGTGGTATACCCAGTTAAGTCAGTTAAACATCAAGACATGGAAGGACCTTTCAAAAGCCTTCATTAAGCAATACAAACATGTAACATATATGATTCCTAGCAGGATCATGTTAGAAAACATGGGGAAGAAGTCTAACGAAAGTCTACGACAGTACGCCCAGAGGTGGCAAGAGATGGGTGCTTAGATCCAACCACCAATTCCTGAGCACGAGATAACACCCCAAATTGTGAATACTCTGAAGGGGATGTTGTTCGATCACCTTATTAATAATACAACTTAAATTTTTGCTGATTTGATCAGGACTGGGGAGTCTCTTGAGCTGGCAATCAAGAGCGGCAGGATTGGCAGCGGAGATAACTCTCAGAAGTACAACAAGAAGCATGAAGTAAATACCACGAGCACTTACACTACTCCGAAGAACTTCACGGTCTCTCATCCACAGACATCTACAAGAAAAGCTCAAAACTCGAATCAAAGGGAGGAGAAAGCCCCAAGAAAGGAAAAAGAGAAACAAGCTTTTACTACTGTTGCGCGTAATAAGTGCTATGCAATTGTGCAAGTATACACGTCGCAAGTTATAGTATAAAAGATATCGTCTCCACAGGGATTGGTGCCACTTCAAGAATCTAGTCTCTTGCACTGTAAAAAGTAAAAACACAAGTAAAGGATTATAGGAGTTTAACTAATGACTGATCTAGAAAGCAATAAAGTAAAAGAAAAGATGAATTCAAATGAGAGAGAGATAGGCCAGGTTATCGTGAGTTGAGGTGTGATAGCCGATTGGATCATTTTGGTAAAAGAGTGCACGGGCAACTCAGTTGCCGTGGCAACTTGCACAACGGGGTTGCCTTGGCAACTAATCGATGGTTGCCTGGGCAACTAGTTGGGCAACTACTTGGGCGTCGGGCAGCAATCTTCAAGGTTGGCGTAGCGTTCTTCAATGGTTTCTTCTTATCCCTAAGTCGAAACTCTAGCTACTTGTGCATGCCTTGATAATACATCCCTGCGTGAATCAAGGGTGAACAACAACCAATCTTGTGCTCCTCTTAGCCGTTGAAATCCTTAACTTATTCCTAAGCCAGATTAATCTTCACCATCAATAGATTGAATAAAGATCATATTCATTCGTTTCTTGAATCTAACTCTCCCGATATTAGATAAATAGATGAAATCACGAGATCCTCTCCCAATTCACTCGCAAACAAGAATAAGAACCAAGAATGAATAAACCTTGAAATAGAAAAGTGCAAACTCTTATTACCTAAACAAAAATCAATAGTTTCTCACAACCACAAAACACAATAACCATAGCCAAGTAGATTTAGTTCATGGCTAGGTTCCAAAGAAACACAAGATAAACAATCCCTAGCATGAACCCAATCGAACAAGGAAGAAAAGATGAAGCTTGTCGAAAATCCCTTGCCCTAGATGCTTGTCGAAAATTCCCCTTGCTTTCTCCCTTGGACTTGTCGAAATTTCCCTTAATGCTCTCTCTATAAGTTGTCGAAATCTCCTTGCTATTTATAGGGCTAGGCCAAAGTCATTCTTTGAGGAGGAGTTTGAGTTGGAATTAAATTATCTTTAAAGAATATAATTCTTTATTATAATTATATTCCTATTAGAACTTCTCCTATCTTATTGAATTTAATTCTTCTTTAATCTCTGCATGGCAATCAAATTTCTTTGGGCTTGGGCCTTGCTCCATGTCATCTTGGGCTTGTATAGTCATCAATTTCGACATCCCTATTGCATTTTCTCTTTGTCGACAATTGCCATGGCAACTGCTGGCTCAGCGTCTCCTTCATGCATTGCCACGGCAACTAGCTCGGCATATTCTTCATACATTGCCACGGCAACTAGCTCGGCATTGCTTTGGCAAGTGATCCTGCACATACACACACAAAGCACACCAAAGCAGCATCTTTTCCACAAAAACTACCAAGTTATGTAATCAAGCTCAACGATGGAAGGAAACATGGATTAATGCATGAATGGCTAACTATGCAACTAATATGAGCCTAAGTCTAACAATAATATGAGTAAAAGGGTAAGAAAAATAGTACTTTTGAACACTTATCACACCCCAAAACTCGAACTATTGCTTGTCCTCAAGCAATGCAAACTCATAATTACCCGCCAAGACTTCAATTTTCACAAACTTAGCTTTGAACTTGATTTCAATTCTCTGAACAGGGCACAAAGTATGATTGGCTTTTTTTTTTTCAGAAAATTGAGGAGTTACTTGGAATCAAACTATAATGCTTGTGAGTGTGTGCGGAGTTGTGTGCAAGTTGATTTTTCGGATCCTATGCAAACAATAGGTTTTCAAATTACTTTATTGGGTTCTTTTTAACATGTTTTAACTAGAGCAGTTTTGGGCACCTCTAGTGTTTTGTTTTTAGTTTTATTAAGTTAATTTAATCGACTAGAGCGGT